>JAHLSL010013543.1:26297-95961 GCA_025920805.1 Petroica traversi | reverse complement strand
TGGCTAGCCCCCACCTGCCCCCCTCTTTTTTTTTTCCCTTTTTTTTTCCATTTTTTTTTAACCAGCCTGCCTGCTAGAGTCAATAGGGGGCATCCCTCATCTGTCTAAAAGAAAAATAGCAGCATACTAATTAGAATTCTATTTGCCAGAAGCCTCGGAGTTGCTGTGCTTATAGATTTCAAGCTTCTTTTGTTTGAATTAAATTGCCAACTTTTCCCCCCCCTTTCTCCTCCCTTCCCTTCTTTGCACTAGGCATGAGAGAGCGGGTGCCTTATTTGATTGAAAGAGGGGTAGGGGGATGGGGAAAAGGAAAGCCTTAGCTATGGAAATGCTGAGGAAATGTCAGGGTTGTGTTTAAAAATGCCTGGTATGCTTTTCAATGCCTGACTCCTGTCTTTCTCGCAGGGTTGTGGAGGGAAGGAGAGGGGGCCTGGCATTAAGCACAGGCACTCTGCCCCTTCTCCCTGACACTGAAATTCTGGGGGAGAGCCTGACATGCTTTTCCCCAGCTCAAAGCCAGATGGTTCAAGCTTGGATAAAACCTTGGGATGAGATCACAAAGCTTGTTCATAACAGAACACACAACATCTCTGTTTTTCTGTTAATACTTTCTTTTGTACACATTGTGTGGGGTGAGGGAGGGGCCAGGGCATATGTCATAAATCCAAAGGAAAATGTCATATTTAACATTAATTTGTTTTCATAACCCTGTGAAAGAATTCAAGCTCGCCCCATTAAAATGTCATAATTACCCACCGAGAAGTTTTATTACAAATAATTTTTTAATTTCACAAACAACGAACCGGAAGGCACTGCCCAAAGTTTTTCGCTGCCCTTAAGCATCTGAACATACACATCATTATTTTAATTTTATTTTTTTTTACATGCAAAGAAGAGTTTCCCAGCGCTTCAAGCACGGCCATATTTATACAACTTGCTAAGTTGAGGTGATTAAAGAATATGAAGGCTGAGCTGAGTTTCCATCGCCAGGAATTCTGCCCATGCACAATACGGCCATTGACTCCAGCCATTGACAGTCAAGTCTCATGCACTGATTCACAACCAGGGATAAGCGAATCATGGGGACAGAATAATGCACTCCATGATCTTCATATTCCTCATAACAACGGAATGCTTGCCACGGAATAAGGATTCCTTTCGAATGCATTAATCAGTCAAATTTACTTGACATTTTCGTGGATTTGCTTTCTCCTTAGGAATTCTTAACAGGGCTCACCTAGAGCTGTGGTGGGTGCTCTCAGATGGCACTGCTGCTGCTGCCTCCACAGACAATGTTATATTTCTCTCTTGGCTTCTGGCACAAATGCTGCATTAATGCTTACGATTAGACATATTTAGAATTTTTGTACATGTCAGCTGAAAGCTTCCTTTTCTCACTATTTGTTCAGCCCAATGCAATTTTGTTTCATAAATGTCTACAAAACAGTTATTTTGGGCAGGAGTATAAACATGAGAAAAGGAAATTAAGGTAATTCCAAGTTTGGGTCATTTGTCTGACAGTACTTAAAATTGGTGCTTTATAATGCAAACTTCTTCTCTTCCTGAAAAATTTGACCTTTAAATTTGGTTTAAAAATAATAAAATGATACATGATATGCTATTGTGTTTGACATAAATACTGTTCTATTTTTTTTTCTTTTAAATTGGGAAACCTTTAAGAATGAATCATGCTGTCGTTTTTTGATGGAATTCAGGATCGTGCCTGAAATACTAGCTTTTCCTTTAAAAAAAGAATCATATATACTTTATCATAGTATATTTGATTCTGGCTGCGATTGATGCTGCGATTATTTTTACACAGTCCTTCAAAACAAATTTCCTGAAAAAACCCCACAGAACTAAAGTACCAGCTAACATTTTTATGTGTTCATTAAAGATAAGATCTTAAAGGAAACAGGGAAAATACGGACATTAGTAACTCTTACATACACTCCTTGGTGCTATTATATTTTAATTAGCACAGTTTGCAGGCTGTAACCTTTCCTAGGACTACATGATGCATGAATATTTTATTTGCATTACTATAAAGTAAAAATAATTTGATTATCATTCGTACTATTTATGATTACATGTTTCTAGACACGCACATAGCCTCTATTCATAGAGGACTTTAACATTCTTAAATAGCATAGAGTGCTGACAAGCAAAGTATTGATGTTTACAGTATCATGCAAACCCCGAAGCCAACCATGCTCACATCCCTTTGAATTACTTTTCTAATTCGAAGCCTCTAAGAACCCAGTCCTCCTTTATCTCTTCTCGTTATAAAAAGTGGCAGGAGGCAGAGTGGCAGAATGACCCACAAGATGGCACCTGTCACCAGTGGGATTTCTTCTGCCTTCTGCAGGCCAAATTTTGTTTGAACTCACTATGGCCTCTGTCATATCCTCATTTTCCCTTCCACTCTTGCCTCTCCTCTTAATCCCCTCCGTGCAGGCTCAGGCTCTGTTTATCCAGCTTCCGAAACCTTTTTTCTGCAAGAAGCCAAAGTAAAACTTTATTGAAAGAGGGGCTCAGGATTAAAGAGGCAAAGCCCAACGAGGAGGAAGCTGACCACAGCACCTGCTGCCTTCGCCTAAAGACAGTTCCTCCTATCCACCATTACCAGGCTCATTCTTATAGATGTGCATCTGAAATACATGATTACTTTAGGTCTCAAAGGTGAGGGAGCTGATTAGCTCTCTAATGAAGCCTTTTGTTATTACTTACAGACAAAGTACATCACACAGATGGAACGTAGCAGAAGACCGTTTCCTTCTGGCAGGCCAGACATATTTTAACTGGTAAGATCATCCAGAGCAATGAGGTGAAGCGGTTGCTATAAATACAGAATCAGTGGAATGTTTTTAAGAAACAGATTAAAGGCAGTGACAGAAAACAACAAACAACCACCCTAAGACCATTAAGCCCAAAGCCCCAAAGATCAAACTGGTAATTTATCTGCTGCACAAGTCTGACTGGGCCCAAAATTACTTGGGGCAACATTAACTATCTGCCTTTTAATAGAGTTGTAGTTGCCTATTAATAGAGCTATGGCCAGTCCATAAAGATATTGATGGACATCCCTCTTCTCTTTGACTACTAAAAGGGCCAAACCAAAATGCTCTTAGAGAAACACAATACACACAGAAAACCCCTCAAGCTGCAGGTCATTCCATCACTTCATTTCACTAGCTGCAACAGAGAATTGTTCTTCCACACAAAATTACACAGCAGATCACAGGGACTTACACAGAGCCTGGAGCAGCAGCAGCACTTCCTTTGGGGAATGCCACACTGGCTGTTGGTTTCTTCCTTTAATGACTCTGTCACTTGGAAAGAGAAAATATTTTACAACCCGTTCCTCATCATCCTCGTTCCTCCTTTTATCATCTTCAAAAATTCACCTAATTACCCCAAAGCATAAACAGGGTCTGTGAGTAGCCACCAGCAAGGGCAGGAAGGAAGAATAGTTCACGGTTTTCCTTTTTCCTAATGAAAGATGGCACAAGCCTTGAGTCTTACCTAGGGAAACATCTGAAGTCATTAAGAATCTCATGGTTTCATCAAATCTAGTGAAGAAAGTCTTGTCCAGTTGTTATTTTTTACCAAGACAAATTATTGAAAACAGTGCAGCTACATGTAGAAAGTAGTTAATCATAATGTTAAAAATAACTATTACTATTGTGAAACCTTTAAAATATTAACATCACCCCAATGATTAAAGTTATCTTTTCAATAAATGTCTATGATTAACACAAAGAGCAGATTGCATTTCTGGAGCCCATAAGTTGCCTTTGCTACAAACACCAGAAATAATTCTCACCTCTCGAGACAAACAATCAGGCCATAAATACCTGTTTTACTGAAATTGATCAAAATCTGGGTATCAATACAGTTCCCAAGATGCCTTATTTCAGTGCTTCATCCATAAGCAACTAAGGGATAATCTCAGGGTGTTTGCAGAAAATCAAGGAAAAAAAACCAAAACAAAACCCAAAAACTCCCAAAACATCAATAATCTCCACTTGAATTGGAGAATGTAGATTAATAAAACTGAAGTGAGTTTATGAATCCTGCCAATTTTTCTTGAGTTTTTGGGGAGGGGGGATTTGTTTTGACCTTTTCGATTTTTCATTTTGAAGTGACTTTTATTTCAGGCTTTTTCTGGTAAATTATGAAATCAAGCAAGTCCAACCCAGAATGAACCATTTTGATCAATCTGAAAGGCAGCTTTTTTTTGAGACATTTCCTCTGCCAAGAATTTGAAAATGTCACATTTCATTCCAGGATGAACAGAAGCCAGATTTCAAACTCTCCAAATCCTTTAGCGAAACAAAATTTCTGTCTTTTTCACAGCTCCAAAATTAATTTCCCCCTCAAAGGCTGTGGGGTGGCTTAAGATAGTGGTCAGCAATTACAGATAACACGTGGGTGGGTTTTAATAGCATTAGCATGGCAGGGGCAAGGGTGAGATCGTGGAGTCAGAGCATCTTGAGGGAAGAGTGGAGCACCAGCACTCCCAGCTCCTGGCTCCCAGTGAATCCCAGGCTCTAGCTTGGGCTCCAGTGCCTCTCTTCAAAGTAAGATATAGACGCCAGCATTTCCTAGCTCCCACTGAGTTTCTATCAATATTCTTAAACTTTAAAAAAGAAAAATACAATCTGGTGTAACAGCCCTGGAAGACTGCTGACTACTGCTACAAGAAACTCTCTACAACTGGAACCTGCAGAGGTATATAAATCCAAGGGCTGACCTGTAGCTTTTCACCCAGCCAAGGAAGCTATTAAATTCTTGCTGATTTAAGTTACTCTCCAGTAATGTGCCATTTCTTGAAAAGGAAAAAAAAAATCTCCTGATGTCCCTTCAAAGGGCAATTACCTTGGATTGTGATTTTTGCCTCAGAACAATTTAGGAAAACTTGGAAGTCATGAGGCCAGGTCTGCAGTGGCATCAAGGCATCACACTTTTTCCTGTGGCTCTGCACAGGAGAATCTCACCCTGCCACTGACCTCTGGAATTATTCTGGCATAGGCAATAGCACCACTCAGGTGAAAATATTCTCATAAAGGTCACACAAACACCAAGTCAGGCATGTAAAAGCCATGGCTTCCCTTTTTTATTGGATATATTCCACAGATATTTAAGCAGACCCAAACACATTCTCTCTCCTCAGAGGAACAACACCATCCCACCATCTCCCAGCACAGGATGGTCTCCTTCTCAACCACACCACGGCTTCTGGGGCTTGCAGAGGGCACAGAACTCCCTGCTGGGCTTTGCACAAATTGCCTGTACTTTACAATAAAACAAGATAAATTCTTTGCATGTCAAGGACAGATATCATTCATGCTTTTTTTATCACCGTTGTTTCGCAGCTCTATTGCTTCTGCCACTTTTAACTTCCATCCTGCTCCCTGGGAGTCATATTTAAGGTCAACCAGTACACATTAGTCCTGCCCAGAGTAAAAATTTCCCCCTCACATTGAAAATGGCAGGCCTGTAAAACAAAACATGAATAAAAAAAAAGCCATTCATTATTTATAAAAAAAGCAGAATGGCAGGGTTGTGTTTCCTTGCATTACACAAATCCAGTATGAAAACTCTAACCTGTATATTATTATAAAAGCTCTGTCCCCTGTAATATCACTTTGTTTTTGTAATTATTTTAGGCTTTCTACTCAGGAGGAATAAAAAGAGCTTATATTTTCCCAGCACTCTGATGAAACAACTTTGAAATCATGCCTTGTAGTTTTCTTTAGTATAATTAATCTCAAGATGTCACTCCCCCCACCCGCTATGATAGTCTCATTGGAGTGGGTTGTGGGGGGACAGTCTATTTTGGTTTTTTGGTTTTCAGCCCAGTTAGCCACTCTTTCTCCACAACTAGATCATAAAAATCAAACAAAACCTGCAAGACACAATCCCCCACCAATAAATTTATCAAGAGTGAATTTTCTGCAGGCTTGCTAAACTGTCATAAAGGGGAGGAGGTAGAGATCAAATATACTGTTGAATAAGGAAACAGAGAGCACAAACTTTGTCCTCAGCTCGGGGACAATGATGCTCAAAGATTAACCCACCCTCTCAATTAACACCTCACATGAAAATCCCAGCAAGGTCATGGGATCTGTGCTGCAACTCGGTCAATCAGCATTGCCTGCCTCCATACAAACCAAGATCGAATGCAGAATTAACACTGGTCCCCCAAGCCCTCGCTCACAGACTCACGTCAGATTAAGCCCTTGCATGGAGGAGATATGAAAAGCATTTCTAATTAGGGTCTGAGGTTACTGGTTAAAATGCAGTCGAGCAGTCTACCAACCATTCTTCTCCCTCTTTTTTTTTATAATTTTAATTAAACTCAGATACTATTTAATTCCTACCTGCATATATTTAGTACTACTTGAATGCAAACCTGATAAAGAATACTCCTGATCCCCACTTAGCTGCCACAAGCACTTATTAAAAGGAGGGTGACTGTCTTCAAGATCTTCCATGGGTCCCTTTGCAATAATTACTTTTTCTATCAAATGAAAAGCATAATATTTTCCTGTAAATAGATTTTTTTCCATGTGAAACCTTGACTTCCCTACTCTCATGATGAAATTATAATTATAACCTCAGTGTAGTGCTGAGTTACTGTCATTCCAGTCCATGAGGAGATTTTTTTCTGTATATGCTCTGCTCTTCTTATTCCATGGCTCATAGGATTCTTCAGACATACACTTGAGGACATTTTGCACCCCTTTATTGTCACAGAAGCACTGCTGTACATCCTGTGTTTTGAGGAACGGGAGAGAGGGGATTTAGCACCAGTTGGATCCTGTTAAATTATTTGTAATTCTAGGGCACTCCACAACATTTCTGCCATTGTGTGATTAGCAATCTAGATCTCTCCATAACAATTTTTAATATCTACCATGACCCTGGGAGCCTGAGTGCTACATCTACAGCATACTAAAGCCTTGTGACTCCAAATTACAGCCCTGAATAATTCAGGAATTGTAACGGTAGCTCAGTACTTATTAAAGCACTGGGAAAACTTTGGGATTCTCATATCTACAGGCTCTTCATTATTATTCTGATTATAAAGATGTTTTAATATATGCTGTTGCTATTCTTACACATTACCACAATACCATTTGTGAGGAATCCATAAGTGATTCAACTCCTGTATTAAGCAGCTACACCTCAGAGTATCAAGGGATGCAGTAAAATGAAGTTTTGTTTCTTTTTTGGGAAGATGGGAATTATCTAATAATCTACACATTAAATTTTAAAATCCCAAATTATGCCTTAGACATCAAAACAAAAATCTGATACCAAACTTATTTAAGCAAAACAAAATCACATACAAACAGAAGAACTAGGGTTTTTCCCTGATAGACTCAATACCACAAATAGGTACAAAATTAAGTCTAAATAGTTTAATAACATATTAAACACATTCTGTCTTCTGTGCTAATCCCAAATAAGCGGCTCTAATAAGCCTTAGTGACAAGGAGGATCTAATGAGGAGTTGAATTTTTCATAGAGGTTTTATTAGGTTCATCAGCCTCCTCCAAAGTCCAGGCCTTCAGTCATGACAGCTCTGAAATCTGGAAGAGATTATCTTCAATTTACTGAGAATAAACATCTCATTTCCACAAGGAAAATTCCATTTGATGACAAAATTTGTCTGTGTCTCAAATTTTGAAACCCTACCACTGGATGTCATACTTGAGTAGCTCTGGGTAAATGTAAAAATTATTAAGAGTCTCAATAATATGAAAAAATCCATGAGGCATTTTCAGTGTGTGAGTAATATATAGCACAGAAAGCATCCAAAATAGTATTTTGGCAAATTTTATTAATTTTCTCAAGCTGTTGAAAAAATTTCATTATTTTCTGGACCATCAGGTACCCAGATTTTTGTATTGCCTGTCCTCATCAGACTGCCCCACACTGACTATGACTTGGCTAATGGTTTACCAGCAGAGATATCCCACACTATAAAAGGAGTCCTCTAAATTAATTTATAACTCAAAGCATCCTCTTCCCAAAACCTTGTGAAATATCAGATGTGTTGAGGGGGAAAGTAGCTTTAGCCTGTCTCACTAAATAAAGCCAGTAAAGTGGGTCAAACCAAAAAATGAAATCCTACTGTGATCACTGCTTATGTTCTCGGGTTTAAAGCAGGTGATAAGGTTTTATTTACAACCATACTCATAATATCTGGCTTGGAGCAGATGATAAGGTTTTATTATTGCTGCTTACTTCTGAAAGAAATTACTTCCTGCGTGTGTAAAGCTGTACATTAGAGGAGCCTTAGGCTCGGTAGGAAATCTGACTTTTCAGGAGGAGGAGGGCAAAAAGCTCCACCATGCTCTACCTTTAATGGGTGGGAGGTGAAATTTCGCTGCCTGAACCCACCCTTCATGGAAAAACAGATTCTGGACTTTCCTGCGTGGGTGTCCCAGTGCCACTGCAGCACGGCAAGGAGGGGACCACATCCCCACAGATTGTGCTCAGTCACCAGAAGTCAAACCTGAAATCAAAGTTAGTGTGGCAGCCGTGCACACACAGGCTGGGAAACAACTCTGACACCTTTGGGCTTCACTCAATTCCATTTTATGAACAAGCAAATGAAAATGCCTGGTCAGTACAGCCATCAGCTGCTCCCAGGCAAATGTCATTCTCCCCTACCACAACAGTGGAACAAGCTTCTCAACATTGATGAGAACTGTAGAGAACATTTTATCTATCCAAAACTATTTCATATTCAGGAAACAACTTTGCCCATCCTACACAAATATCACCTGGTTTTGTGGTTGGGGGCTGGTGGTTTTTGGGTTGTTTTTTTTTTACTTTTTTGAACTAAAGTTTAATAACTCATTACTTAATGATCTTTTAAGCTTCAGAAGGTGTGGAGGTGTTTTGGAATAGAAGTACACTAAAGGTTCTTCAAGAAACTACTAAAAAAATCTGACTGGGAACGATTTATTTCTTTTGATGTTGTTTAAATGCAACAGTTAAATACTGAAAAAATTGCAAAAACACCTTTAAAAAGAGGAAAAACAAATTCTGGTCCATTCTCACAGTGAAATCATCTCCAATTATTTTCTGTTCCTGAAAGACACCACAAAATCCACTGAATGTTGCAAAGCAAGGCAACAGGAGAAGACAGTACAACCAGCATCCTAGAGAACTCCTCAAAATCCTTCAGGATTAAGGATACAGACACTATAGTGGGATCTGTTTTAGTTCTAGAGCATTTACTTTTAGAGAATGTCCTTATCTGAAACAGATGGAAACAGAGGCTTACTACAGGAAAATGATGACACTATTTTCAAATATGACAACAAACGTAAACCTGCAAAATTCTATTGCAGACAGGCAAGGAGTAAATGGACAATTAACCATGACAGAAACAAACAAAAAAGTCACCCTCCAAATAAAAGATTTTGCAAACTTTTGCAAAAGTGTACCATCACTTTTAATAAGATGTTCTGTGACACTATTATTTATCCTCAAATTACACCTGAGCCTTGTTCATACTAATTCAGTTTAGCACTCTAAAGCACTGTTTGTCTCTATGGACAATAGAAAAGCTCCTGTTTAGGTTAACAGAAAAAACCTTGTCCCTAAAAAAGCAAAAAACTTGAGAATTCGTTGTTCTTTTCTAAAGCTCATCTCTCCCATTCAGCTAACTAGAACTCTTTTTATTTAATCTACTGAGGTAAAAATAACCATTAAATATCACCTAAGTATCACTTAAATTCTATTTTGGGGATTTATGACTAGGATTAGCTTTGTGTCAGCTTTGTGTCACCTCTTAGTGCAGGGTTGAATGACAGAAATTCATTTATCCACAGTTTGAATCCCATTTCTTCCCTACCTCCGTATTCACATACATTTTTCTTTCTAACATATATTGATCTCGGAAATCCAAAGCCACTTTTTAACACTTTATTAAACACAATATATACAAAGTAACATATTGTAAGTATAATAATGAGGCCATTGGTAATACAATAATGATAGTCGAAGCTCTATCAAATATGTAATTAATATTTTAATTATATACCTCATATATCTGCGCCCCACTGTGAAAAATAACCGGGCCTAGCAATTTTCATGGACGATGACAAGATTACTATTACTAATGGTCTGAGATACAAGTGTTTATTTTTAACATTATTAACGGTACTAATTATGATGAATACGATTATTTAGAGTCATTATGTGGTAGAAGAGTTTGATGATTCACTCAGGTGCCTGGAATTTAACATTCTCCATCTACCATCTATGGAAATTAATGACATAGCTTAACACCGTTGTTATCATACTCACTGCCAAGAAAATTGCTTTTAAAGAAGAAAAAGGCAGAAGATCACCCAAGTGTGCTGCCCATTTCTTTATTACCCTGAAAACATTTGTGTTTGAAAATCACTAAGAAAGCCTGATAATAAGATGCTTCACACTGGAAAAAATGAGACAGTGGCTTTTACAGATGAAGGGACAAGTTCCACAAGCCTCCTGTGCAGAAGAATTATTTTCATTATTGTAGGGCTTGGAATCAGAGCCCTTGGGCTAGGCACCAGATAGCCAAAAAAGCTTATAAAGGCATGATAGACAAAGGAATATTTTATAAAGCCCATTTCACAGATGGAAGCTTACACCACAACAATGTGAGGCCTAAGACCATCTAGTTTCTATCACTCAGAGCATCTTCATGGCCTCTCACCTGTGAAAAGGGCACGCTTTGCCTCCTGCACAGCCTGTCCACTCTGCACCTTCCCAGCTATTCCATCCATGGTGACATGGCTGATGAATTTTGAGCCCCTTGCAGCTGTGCTTGCAGCCCCACAGGTAGGAAAAAACTTATTTGGTGGGCAACCTTGGGCCAGTTGTTGGCAGAGAGTGCTGACAGAGGCACAAAGGCTGTGACAGAGACAAGCACATGGGACACATTTCCTAAATCCAGAAATTTGGCCTCAGCACGAGGCCACCACAGGTTGGCTGGCACGGGAATCAGCGTTATCCACCCACTATGGCACAGCCCCACAGGGCTCCACCTGTCCCTGAGGAAAACACAGATATAATTCTGCTACTGATTTGGAAGAGAGTCAATGCTTAACCCTTTGCAGACCTTGGCCAAACCTCTCCCTCAACCCCAGGGATTGCTGAGGCTTCATCTGCCCAGTGACAATAAACAAGTGCCACCTCTGCGGCACGATTCCTCGCGGCACGCAGGAGAGAGAGGGCAGAATCATTAACTAGTTAAATCTGATAAATACAGACTCTCAGCAAAAGGAGGGAGAAAATGGACCATTCTCACTTTGTAATGCATTTCCATCAGTGACTGGCACGCTATTAGGATCGGGATCAAAGGAGGTGGGATGCTGGTGTCTGTGGATTTGGGCCTTTCACACTGTCTGATTGATGGAACTGAAAGGCTTCTGCTTGTAAAGCAGTCACCCCAAACAGCTGTCTCTTGCTCCTGTCCTCCTCTCCATTGCAGCATATGCAGTTCAGATTTCATTTACCAGCCCCTTTGAATAGCAAAGCTCTCACGGTGGAAGTAAAGCCTCGCCTCAGAGAGGATGCCTGGCAATTTGCATGCACAGTACTGCTAAAAGCATTGTGTGGCGTTACTTGCCAAAGGACATGCAGCAATGTGTATCTCCTATCTTCCCTACTTTCCTGGTTTCTTGAATTATCAGTGTTTTACTTCCCTTTCATGTTCAAAGCATAGCAAATTTATTTGATATATTCTGAATGCTAGAGCATGCCAATGACATCAATCAAACTACAGAACACTGGGAAAGCTGCTATAGAGTAATCAGAATTGGCCATAAGCTATAAATATCTACTGTCTCATGATTCTCTTGGCTGCTATGCAAACTTTGATCGTTAGCACTGATCAAAGATCATGAGGGATAAAATGGTATTATGATATAATGGCATATATGCTACAGCTGATACTGAGGGCTATGGATGACCTATGCTTGACTATACTGTCTTTCTCTGCACACCAGAAAGATTCATTAAAATGGCAGATCTCGTTTTGCTATACCTTAGAGGATATGTAACAGAAAACCAGAGTACAATCACAATTGGCATAACTATTCATCACCAGACTGAGTGGTCTGTGTTTGTATTCTCTGCAGCACAGCTCCTTGTAGCACTGCACAGGTGACTCTCAGACAACATCTAATTGTGCCTGAGAGGTCACCAAACACAGCTAATGACTTTTTATTGTTTTATTGCTTTTAGATGGATTGGATGTTTCCTCTCTAATAGCAGGACATCCCATCCACTTCACAGGTAGATCTTGTGTGGTAAAGTTAACAGAAGTTTGGCTTTGCATTTTAATCTAATCATTACTCATGTGAGTATGGAGTCTTGATAAACATAGATTTTATTCTTTTGTAAAACACCACCCATGCCTAAATTAAGAAATAAAATTTGGGGTCTCCTCCCTTGCCTGCCAGCACTTTGTTCTGTACTCTAAGTCTTTAAATACCTTAACCAGAGCTCCAAAGCTTTCAGATAAACCAAAGCAGTATCCGACCTCACAGCTGCCAAACAAAATGGTACAGAATTGCTTTGCACAAAAGAAATGAAATGAATACAGCCTTACTCATTAACTTATGAGTATTCTCACAGAAAATCCACCCAGAAAGAGCTGCAACTGTTTAAAGTTCTCTTAATCATCTACTTTTTCTATGAAAATTTGAACATCTGTCCTTGAAATTTAAGAGTTAGCTTACACAGTCAGGGACAAGAATGTCATATGAATCACATGGCTACATGCATTCCACAGCTCTTATCAATAAAATCTACATAGTTAATTTGCACAGCTCAAATTAAAAGTGCTGGATACACGTGCACAGGCTAAATGACACCTCAACAACGAATCAAAGTGCATCTGTCAAATGGAAAGCTACAGTTCTCAGATGTGTTGTTATTCAGTATGCAGATCTCATTCTGCTTTGCTAATACCACAAGCTTTCTTGAGCCTGTAGCTCCAGTATTTCCTAAAATAACAAAGGTGGTTCCCTCTCCTCCCCCCCCCCGGGCCCCCCCCCACTTTACACAGCAGAAAACAATAAAAAGGCACAGGAGAGAGAGGTGATCTGCACAAAGTCTTACATCAAGGCTGAAAAGCAACGACTAACGGGGCTCACACCTCTCATGAGTCCAAGCTGAGTAATTAAACACAAGATCTTCCTTCAGCTGAATTGGGGAAGGGAAATCAACCAGTGAGAGAACACATTCTCATTAACTGGTTCTGTGTAAACCCTGTTCTCCCAGCCCCCTCAGATTTGCTTGAATTAACAGAAAAAAAATCATTCATACAAGTTCTTTTGGTGACATATGTAAAAGAGCTGATTCATATACAGGCTTCACGCACTGGGTCAGAACAAATTGTCCTCAAAAGCAACACGGTTAAATTGAGTGGAACTAGCCTCCACCAACTTCCAAGGTACATAATATATATTATAAACTTGTCTTACTTGGCACCAATTTGACAACCTCCATTTGAGAGAACAGAGAGTGAAAATGAGTTTTAAGTATTCAGCTACAAAGAAGCACAACATTCATTATGTACAGTCCTGTAACAGATTGCCCAGATTGTGGAGGCCTTCAGCAGACTTGAAATTTAATCTCCCTGGTGCAGTTTTAGTCACTGCATGTACCCCTAATATATAGCTACTACAACAATATAGATTACAGTTTAATCCTGAGTTTTTCTTAGATTGTCCATGTTCCTTAGCACATAAAACCTGCTCCAGTCTTTGATGGCTCTACAAGGCAAGAAGCCAAATTTCACTCCATGTGTATGAACCTGAGAAAAAGAGCTGAGGATAAGTAATTATCCCAAAACTGCCCAACACTGGGGTATCAGCCACTTTGAACCTGTCCTGGACTCTCACTAGCATCCATCTCGTCTGCCTTGGTGAAAAGTTCTGTGACAAAGTGTGTTCCAAAAAAGTGATGGAGAATCACATGGCACTCATGCCGTGCAAAGGTGAATAAAGCACTACAGCTGAATCCCTACAGGCATGACCCAGAATGGTTCAATGTGCCATTTCTGATTTACATCTGTGTAAAGAAGAAAAAAACCCTGTCTCCTGGGGAAACATCTTTTTGTGCCTTTGATTCTTAAGAGTTCGTTCTTTCCCCATTTTGGGAGGAGGAGATTCTTTCATGTAGTTTCTTCCCCCTCTACTTATTTCTGATTCTCTTATCTTGCTTAAAAACAAAATAAGAGAAGAGTCAGAAGTGTAATTTGAGTTTTTCTTAAGGTCCTTCTCAAGGTCACTCTGGCAGCAGTCTGATAAAATAAACAGCATAAACCAAGAGGAAACCTGAATTACAGCCTGTTCCAGTGACTACCAAAGTAAATGCATGTCTGCAGTGGTTAAACTGGATGCTTGATCAGGCTCAGGGGGAAATAATTTGGAACTCCAAACCTTTGCCTTATATTTTTCTAATTGCCATTGTCTCAACCTCTCTAGCATAGTCCAGTTTGGGGTTCATATTACATGCCAAGTCCCATAGTGTTGTCAGAGACAATAATCATGGTGCTGCTGCAGTGCCTTGATTACATCCCTGTGCTTTTATCCACTGCACTGGCCCCTGTGCTGGAGGACGTGAGCATTTCCCACTGAGCTGTTGGTGCCTGGTTTCTTTTAAAGCCTCTCCTGCCACTGTCACTGTAAGCCTAATGCTACATTCACAAAAACAAAAGAAGTAACTCTCATGTTTGAATGGCAGATAATTCAAGTATTTTCTATTATATATTCCAAGTACACTTAACTTTGCAGAATAAATTTGAGTTTCACAATTCAGATGGTCCATAGGATGAATATATTCTTTTGAAATTTACTTTTTGTCCAATGATGCACTGAGACCATGTGTGTGTTGTTACACACATACTCCTGAATCTATGCAAACACAGAGAGAATATCAGAGGTACTTGTAGGAGTTTGGAGCTGGAGTCTGCCACCTTGCCCTTAGTCAGAGGAAGGGATTATCCACAGCTATTCTAAAATCCCAACTTCTTTAATAAAGTTGCCATCTAAATCTTTACTGGATGCACAAAAGGAGAAGAGAACCAAGTGATAACAGCTGTGATAAAAAGCTTCTTACATTTGAAGCCTGAGAGGACGAAACCTGTGTCAACTTATTTTTCTAAGCAAAAGATCTATGGTAAACCTGGAAGTAGGCTGTAAACCTAATTACATCAGGTTTTCTCAAGCAATCATTTCAAATTGCTTTGAAGAGAAACTCCCATCAATGCAAACATCCAGGAGTCATCTTTTAAGTTTGAAAATTGCCTTTTCATCTGCCAAACAGGAAAAATGATTGATTGCATTTTTGCAAATTTGATCCTTCATTTTTAAGCCCAACACAAGACCTGTGAAAATGTTTCTGAGGTAAGGCACAGTTTCACTATTGCGTTTCTTTTCCAAAAATATATCTTCAATGAATATTCTGATTGTTCCACTTGCTTCTTTTATGGGCCACATTACAGCCTAGTCTTTTTCAAATGTGTATTTTTTTATTTTCTACAAATTACTGTTATATAATCTTAGAATGTTAGCCTGTGTAGAACAAATGTAGAGTCATATTTTATTAATGTCTTTCCACATTTCTATCAATTTTTGTGAGTTTAACAGCCTTCTGCCTCTCTTGTTGCTAAATCAGGATTAAAAACACTACTCCAGTTATCCTGACCATTCTAAACCCCCAAAACATCCCAGAAATTATCAACACTGACCCTTTGATTACATTCCATTCTCCACTTCTGCATAAGTATTAAAACCACACTCATCAGCATAAAATCACAGAATTATTTGGGTTAGAAGGGACCTTAAAGCTCACCTGATTCCACCCCTGCCATGGACAGGGACACCTTCCACCACACCAGGCTGCTCCAAGCCCTGTCAAACCTGGACTTGGACATTTCCAAGGATCCAGGGGCAGCCACAGCTTTTCTGGGCACCACCACCCTCATAGGGAAGAATTCCTTCATTATATCCAATATAACCCTACCTTTTTTCAGTTTAAAGCCATTCCCCATTGTCTTGCCACTCCATGCCCTTGTCAAAAGTCCCTCCTCAGCTCTCCTGCAGCCCCTTTAGGGCATTTAAAGCTGCTCTAATGATATGATAATCATGGTATGTGGTTTTTCCAAACCAAAAGCAGATTTTGTAATAACTCTATCCCCGGATTTTAAATACAT
Source organism: Petroica traversi (assembly GCA_025920805.1). Classification (NCBI taxonomy): domain Eukaryota; kingdom Metazoa; phylum Chordata; class Aves; order Passeriformes; family Petroicidae; genus Petroica; species Petroica traversi. The sequence goes on along the minus strand of JAHLSL010013543.1, from coordinate 79,721 downwards.
TAAAAGTGCCTTTCTTTTCTCCTGTCTTAGTATTTTGCCTTCACATGAACTGCTTGGAATGATCTCTTGCAACCATGCTCACACTGCCCACCTGTACAGAATGTTTCAGGCACTGAGACAGCATAATTTTTCTGAAAATAAAATATAATGACCATAGCAGCAAAGAGGAGATTTAACTCTTCTTCCTTAAAGAAAAAAAAAAAAAAGAACCTTGGCAGGAGGATTTTGAAAATAAACAGTACAGTCAGCTTTTTTCCCCATTTTTGACAATTTGTGGCACAGTTAAACAGCACTAATGCATTCCATTTACTTCAGACAGATCAAAGGAAGAAAATGTATCATCAAGCAAAGTTTTCACACTCTTGCTTTTCTAGGGGTCTTTTTAATGTAAATTATTGTCATTTAGCTCATAGATTGCCTTGACTGAATAAGAGAGCAGCATCAGGTAGTGCAGCAATGGTCATGCACGACCATGGGTTTTCTGAACATGCTCTCACACCTTTGCAACAAGCTTCACCTGGAGTTCCTTATCAGCACCCAAGTCACTGCTCTTCATTAAAATCAAAGAGTAATAACTCATGAGGGATAATGAAGGCAACTGAGCATATGTTTGAATGCTTATTGAAACCTTGGCATTTACCTAGACTATGAAACACAGCAAAATATGTTCCTACTTCTCTTCTCCCAGCCAGTATTAGCAGTTATTGTCAGTTTGAAATATTTCACAAGCCCTTAAAACACTTTCTTCAGGGCAAGGGTGCTGGCCTTACACTGGCCAGAAAACATATTGAAAATAAGCCCTGGCAAACAGTTTTGACAGAGATATTTTGGGCTTCAAGTTTTGTTGATAATGCACAGACACAATCAGTACTACATTATATTTTTATTAAAACTAATTGTGCATATGTTAAAGGGATTAAAAACTGGGTGATGGCTCTCAACATGTTGTTAATAGGGAATCAGTCAAAAACCAGCATTTCTGTGAAGATGTGCCTTGCACAGCTTGTCTTGATCCAGTACTGCAGAGTATACACATCAACAAACCCAAAAGAGATAGAACAGGGATATACTCACAAATTTTCAAAGTAGATAAGAATATTCTGGATCACCAGCTGTGACTAAAATTTGCTTGTAATGCTTAGATGTATAAACAGGGATGAAAAGCTAGGGAGGAGGAGCAAGCAATATATGTAGCAGTGGTACTTACTCATTAACAAATTACTTGATATAGAAAATTCGGGTTAATTCTCCAGAATTTTTATAAGAAATAACCGAAGTTTGGAAAACCTGATATGTAGGAAGAGCTCTAAAATGCCCTTAGTCTGAATAAATCCTACACTTCAGAGTTAGCGTGTCTTTGAGGTAGAAATATTATATATCTGAGCAAGATGATTTTTTGCTCTCAAAAGACAATCATGATCCTTACAGGTGCAACCCATCCTGCTGAATAAATGTCTCAGTTTAAGACAAATTAGTAGGAAATGTCCTGACATAAAAAGGGAGGGTTTGGTAGTCCCTCCCCACAATGAACATGTCTATGTCCTCCAGAGTACAGAGTGTGAGACAGGAGCTGTGACAGGAGATGGGATGAACCTTGGTCTGAATCTTCTCCCGCAGCTCCACCACGAGATCCAAGTGAGGGACAAGCTTCAAGCTCAGATTTAGTTGCAGGCCTGACCAAATTGAATGTATATGATAGAGTAAAGAGAACTGTCTGAAGAAGTAATGCCCTGAGTAAAACTCACTTCACTGAATTTAGCTTCCCAAAAGAGCCACTCGCTTTTGCCTTGAGGATTGTTTTAGGGAAAGCTGTTTGTCATGCCAATATAATTCCCTCCACACAAAAGCACAGCTCCGTACTGGATTCTAACAATCTATGTAAAGTGATGTTATTACCAGAGTCACTATGTATTGTTGGCAATTACATATATTTTTCTTCTTTCCACTGTATAAATTTCCTTTCCCTAATAAAGTGTGCAAGGTTTCCCAAAGAGTTTAATAAGCCAGACTCACTCAAGTGTAGCTGTTAAAATAAGCTAAACTGGTTTAACTTCTGGGCTGTCAGACCTAATTTCAAACAACGAGATGTGACCACTGTTTTCATGTGAATTGCTAAAATTAGGTAATTTCCAAACATATGCAATAAATACAAGGGAGAATGTCAAAGTTCAGGGTTTGTTTTTGTTTTTTTTCTGAATCTGCTTTCTTCAATGAAATAAGTGACCAAGAAAAAGCCATTAATATTTTTAATAATCTAAGATAGTTTAAATTGTTAACATAGTTATAAACCATGAAGAGTAGTGTTTCTGCAATCTAAAAAGTTAATTTTCAAAAGGTATTTTAACTTTTTTTTTAGCTATCTGGTTCAATCTTTTTTTTTTCCTTCAGGCAGTAAAAGCAAATGCATATGGCATGAAAATCTGTTAAAACATAGTACTTTACACCTTTGTTTGTACCTGCTCCAAATATATTTGTCTATAAATTAACTGCACATGGTGGTTTTCACATTGGCTTATTTTATCCATGTGTTCAAGAAATTTAATACATCACTTGTGTTCCCTCAATTACAGCTCAAGTCATCAGACAAAAAGAGGAGGAGTATAAACATAGCTACGTATTTTTGCTTTTTTATATGCAATTTATGCCCAAGGCATCAACCATATGTAAAAAAGGTGAGAAAGTAACCCTATGCTTCCACATCTCAAGAGCTGAACTCTTTCCAAACGCCAATGTCTGAAGCAAGTGATGGATCCCTGGAAGTATCCAAGGACAGACAGTCTGGACAGGCTTGGAGCAACCTGATCCGGTGGAAGGTGTCCCTGTCCATGGCGAAGACCTTTAAGGTCCCTTCCCACCCAAACCATTCTTATTCCATGATTTTGCAGACAGAAGAACATTTAGTGGCAGTGGTCTGCAGGACATATCACCCAGCGGGACCCGCACAATGACCCCATAGTTTCCATCCGAACACCAACCATTCCTTTACCCTCTCCAGTCTCAATTAGCATGCATTAGTTAAACGCTCTTCCTGGGAGTCCTTCTTGAGGAAATCCACGGATCCCAGGTATTTCTAAAGGTACCCCAGGCCTGCCTGCTGCTCCGGTGAGCCAGGGTCCCTGTTTCAGCAAGGCTGGATCACAGAACGCCCCAGGCTCTCCGCCAACTCCCTCGGCACTCACTGCCATGCGAAGCGGGACGGATGTTCCTTACATGTGGGCTGGGTCACCTCACCCCTCTCTTAATTTTAGCACATGTGAAATTTGCCATATGGACAGCTCTGAGGAGTGAAGTCCTTCACTTTCTTGCAAGAGTAGTAGAGCACAATCCTTTCCGTTGCTGTTACTTTAATGCATCTCCTCCCCAGACATAACTTTTTAGGAAAACTAAACTGGATCACCAAGTCTGGTTAACAGCTCCTGCAAACCTCACATTCCTTTTCACAGGCTAATCAACCCCCAGCGAGAACTGTCTGGTTTGAGGGTTCACCTTCTCTGTTCCCACCATTGTTCCTCTTCTCAGGCTGCCTTGAGATTGACTCTTCAAACAATTAAAGGATTTACTCTCACCTCCACCCTTTATTTAGTACTGTGTTATTGCACCAATAATATTTTTAGTGTTACAGGCACACAAAAGAATTCAGATTCTTCCTTCCATTCCTTCCTTGCAGTGGAAGCCTCACCTTTAAGGTGCAGCAAGTCCATCTTTCTTGGTAGTTAGGCTGTGACCAGAAACCTCATTTCATATCACCCTTGCTGTCAAATCAGCCAGCTCTGGACTCAGACAGAAAGTTGAGACTTAAACTCTGCGCTGCTTCACCTGATGCAATGGTACACTTATTTAAAGAGGTTACATATGGAAAAGGTTAATGTCCCAATCCTGCAAAAACTTGCCTAAATGCCTAATTTCAGGCATATAAATAATTCCATTAAATTCAAATTACTCAAGCCCACTGAATTCAATGTGCCTGTGCCCATGACGAAATTATAAGGCACAGGATTGTGGATGTAGAGATCGTTATCCATGACCCGATTTGGTGGGTCCTCACATGAATCAGATAAGCAAATCCCTTTTGCTCATGTTTGTACACTGCAGAATCCTTGCAATCCTGGATGTCTTTAGAGATGAAAACAGGGAAAAGCACCAAGTATCACAGGCATTATGGTGAATTTTCCACCATGGTCTCTACTACTCAGTTTGGTCACTTTTTAAATAAAATAAATATAGTATAAGCAAAATTCAGCAGAGTTACTTGGTGTTACTTATATGAAAAGATCCATGTTCCAAATTTTAACTAAGCACTGCCTAGAGGATGGAAATACTGTCTACAGGAGATTTCTTTAATTTTCTCTTCAAAGTTTAATTACATTACAGGAAATATTTGGCAAAGGTGTGGCTATTCATCATAGTATCTCTCTTACCAGCATCATCGGAGAAGTTTCTGTCAACTTTTCATTTTCATCTGGCTTTTACTTTCATAATATAATTATATCCCCTCATTTAATTTATGTTATAAAAAGAAATTACATCTCTTAATTTTCTTTTACCAAAAGAAAAGCTTTTTCTTTAAACACCCTATGTGGTGGTATGCAACATATTTAGAGCTTACGATCAGCAATTTCTGTAAAGAGGAAGATTTCAGGAAAAAAAGTGACTCTAAAAGTAATTTCAGCAGCAAAGTAGATTAAATATCCACCATATTAGTCACAGAGTATTAGATGGAATTGGATTGACTGGGAAGAGGTCAAAGAGTTGCTGAAGGTTTTAGCCCACCAGAGGAGCAATAAAATTCAACCATACTTAAAATCATTAGCTTTAAACCCTTTGATATTAGATCCAAACCTCCAGTGCTCAGAGAAGGAACCTCCAAGCACCATGCCAGGCCAAAAGGAAACCCTCTAAGACATCTGCATTTCACGGAAACCTTTCAGTGAAGCACAGGAGTGACAACAGAAAGAACCTGCACATACAAGAAAGACCAAGCCACAAATAGAGGGAGAAATGAAAACGCTCCCTTTAAGGAAAGTTAATTTATAAAACAGCAATATATTCACTTTAACAAGTACTAGTGGGGCCCAGGGGGCATTTTTTTAGGTGGCAAAAAACCCACCCACAAATTCCTGTCGAGTTCCTCTACTTTAATTCCTTGCTGCCAGTATCAGCACAATTTCCCCCTTCCTTTCCTCATGGTGACAAGGCACATTCCCCCTCACAAAGGACACATTTGCAGAGCAAGCATGGCACCAAAACCAGACAACCAGGGATCTGAATTGCATGACATGATAAAGGGAAGATGCTATGAGCTGTCAGCAAGGCAAGGAGGAAATCTAAAAACACAGAAGTCATCTAACACAGCGACAACCCGAAAGAAAGAGAAAAAGGCAGAGGAGTAATTAAAAACCCTGAAGACAGTGATGGGTCTCAAGTTTTTGAACTGACTCCCTATTTAATATAAAGGATGGTTTCCACCCGAGAGAAGAGAGATAAAAGAGAGACTTTGCTGTAACTAATAACCAACTGACATATTTCTGTTGGTTTTGTACATTTCTTCACTCATTTTGAAAATGACAAGTATAATTAAAGTTGTTAAATACATCGAGAGACTTGTCAGTCAACTAAAATATCAACTCTTATAAATTCTCCACAATAAGCACTGCATACAGCACAATGCAGAAGAAATTAATCTCTCACCAGAAAGATTTAGTCATTAGATGATCCTAAAAAAAAAAAAAAAATCCCAGATTTTCTATTTCCTGGGGCAAAATGAACTTTTCTTCATGTGTTTGTGGATATAAAATGCATATGTTTAATTTAACTTCTGCAGTAGAGCAAAATGAAAATCTCAAGAATAATTTTGGTGCCAATTCTGAAATATATGGGGTTTTAACTTTAATGCACTTCCTTCACAACAGCACATTAGGGTTTGTTTATTTTTGCATGGGTATGTTTTTCAAGGAGGATAAAACAAAAGAAAAAAAGGATGTTCCAGAAAGGTGCCTTTTAGACAGATCCAGTGGAAAAAAACATGTCTGTGCCCCACCACAAAGCTCAAACTAAATTAAACAGGACCCAGGTGATAATTAAGTTTTGTGTTAACTATGTATAGGCAGGACGATTTTAATCCCAAAACTTAAACCCCTTTGCAAGTCAAACCCTCAAAGTGTGATTTCAGCCCTCAGCTAATCCATGTGTGCTAACAGGTATAACAAGATCCAAGTGGCTAAAAGCTGGTCAGGAAGGAAGAGCCCATGGAAAAACATGTACTACTTTACAAAAACTGCTGAAAAAAATAAACTACACAGAAAAAGGTGCTTTCTCAGTATTTGGTTAGAAATAATGCCTTGAAGCAGCCACCATCACTCTCCAGCATGTTATCACACTCTGATGAAACAGTGGATGGAGTTCACGTGAATTCATGAGCAAGGCGTGCATGTGCAGGAGCACAGCACAGACTGCACAGATTTACAGTCTCTGCTCACCACCTGTGTGTGAATCTCCAACTCTTCTGGTCCTGGGGGGAAATAGGAGCTGGGCAAGCTCAGGGCTCTCGTGGCTGCAGGGGCAGTGCAAGGCCAGGAGGGCAGCAGGACCTTCCCTCCCCTCCTGAGTGCCCCCATGAGGACAAATCCTCAGAGAGGTGGGGGGAAAAGAGGTCCCCAGGACAAACTAAAACTCTTCAGGGAAGCAAAACCTACAGGATCAATGAGTGTTCATTAAGTCAACATCAAGTATAATATTTAATATAATTCATGGAAAGGCATTCAAAAATTCATTCGAGTTTACAGCAGTAGCTGTAGTTGTGGTATAAATGCAATCAGAAAGGAGCAAAAAAAAAAACAAAACAAAAAAACAAACCAAGCATCACAGGAAGATTTTGTTTGGCCACTAAGTCATGTGCTCAAGAGCAAAGTCATTGTGATGGGAGAATAACTTCCACCTTGTCAAAATGTTCTGTAAGCGATTTTCCTTCCAGGCTGAATTCCTTTTATTCCTTCTGGTACAGTAACTATGAGCTTACCCTGAAGAGTGGAATTGATGCTGACTAAATTAGCTCAACTGGTGCTATACCTGGGTTCTCATGCTATAAATGAAATAGACCTGATTATAAGATAAATTTTAATTCTTCCTTAAAACCAAACCCTTTTTTTCCTCCTTTTTAAAGGCTGGTTTATGCTCTTGCATTTTGTAATAGTAGATATAGCAGAACTTTTTGTTGTAAGGTTTCAAAGATGATCAGATGGGAAACAAACCAGCCTCTCCCCTCCTGCCAGTGGAAGGACAATCCTCAAAGCAACTTTGTTGTTGTTTAAACCTTGACAACACTGCTGGCATTGTCAGAAATAAATGAAGGTTTATATACAGGGAATACCTGACCACTTGGAGCTGGACTGGGATCTCCTGTATAGAACAGATTATTGATGAAGTTTACAAAAATGCTTTATAAAGCAAGACAGTTCCGTTTGCACTTCATAAAAGTAAAGTTATAGATGTTATAAAATTTCTTTTCCCTGATGGAACTTCTTGCTTTAAGCCATTTTGATGAGTAGGCACAAATGCTGTAGTAGAATAAAATGTGTACACACAAATATTGTCTGAGAACCCCCTTAAAATATTTCCAAGGATTTTATATGCTAGGTAGAATACACTATCATATCAAAGCAATTCGTGTGTTTCATAATTTAAATCAGAGCTGCAAGAATGAGGCTGGGGTGATCAATTTCTTTTCAGGGGTAGTGACTGAAAGAATAGTTGACATTTCATAGGTTTTTTAGTAACTGAAATAGTGTGTTTTCAATCTCTGAAGGCTTATTTTTCTTTCTAAAGATGGCGTGGGGCCTGGGGGACCCACTTAAAGTTTCTTGCCATACTTGGCCAAGAAACACAAAGTGTTGGTGAAGTATAAACACAGAGCCCTTTTTCTTTGACCCATTCTGCAGTGTGATGGGATAGTGTTGTTAGTTTATGTGAGAGAAAATAGCATAGGCTTTCTGAAAAAAAAAAAAAAAAGTGGAATTGGATTAAGGCCTTTGTGCAAGCCTCAATGCTGAGGGGAATTAGCAATAGTTGTAGGCACTTAAAGGAGCTCTCATGCTGAAGCTTATCCCAGATTTTACACAATAAACATTTGAATATCAACAGTGTTTTGCAACTTGCAGCACTAATGTATAAACTTCTTCCTTTTGAAACTCCCAAATCCCTCCAAACGTTCGCAATACCCTCTACATAAACATGTAGGGCCTATAGTGGAAAACACCCAGTCAGGGATGTAAGTCTGATTCTTTATTTCTTTCTTTTTCATCCCTGGAATCTAAAATGAGATCTAGTACCATTAGCTGGTTTAAGCACTTCAGAAGTTCTGTATTTTAACCAACTTTTTCCCCTCCAGCCTTACTTTCCATTTAAAAGACAAAAATGTCAATGAGACATGAGCATGACTTGGGTATCCTAATATTACACATTTCATGCTACAATAAAAAGTCACTATAAAACCTTTGAAGTGATTCATTAAAATACTGATCTTTCCCTCTTATCAGTCTGTTCATAGCAATTTATTTTTTTTAGCTCAGCTAAAGAGCTTAAACCGTACTACAACATGAACATTTGGGACAGGCACTTGGTTCCCTTCCTTTAAACCCATCTGCAGGTGAGCAGGACTCAGAACAGGAGGGAAATCTGGACTTCTTGCTGCTGGAGCTCTCCTAACATCCATGGAGCTGCTGTCATTGGCCTAAAGTCAAGCTTGGTAGTTAATGACAGGCTGAGAGTTTATAACGTCAGGTGCATAAACCCACACTGACTATAGCTGGGAAAAAGATCCATCTTTTCAGATAGTGATCAGCCAGATCTGCAGTTGACATCTTAAAAAAAGCCTAGTGACTTTTCTAGATGCCACTTAATTTTGGTATCCCGTTTAAAGGGTATGACAGCCGAATTAGGAACAAATTACTTCCACACTCTTAGTGTGAGCCCAGGGTAAATCTTCTCAATGCAGTATTTAATTATAAAAGATTCCCCCCCCCCCCCAATTTCCTTTTTAACTCCTGTTAGGTAGGTATGCATGTAATCAATTTTGCATCTTTTTAGCTGTAGCTGTCCACTAAAATATAGAACAAAGAAATAAGCCCATGGTGAAATAGCAGGGTGGGAAAAACTTGGAGATCATTTTTTTGTTACAGTGTTTGTTTTGTGCTTGAAAGGACTGCGATAAGAAACTCATTGCATTAAGAAAAAATGAAGACATTACTGCCCTGTCCAGCTCTGAAGCATGTTGAAGCAGTTTGCCTATTGAATTTGATACAATGATGTATAGATGAATAAAGTTATCTCTAGTATTGAATGGAACGGTGTCAGTGGGAGGGTAAAAAGGGAGGAACTTGGAATTTGAAAAGAATACTTTTCCCCCCCTCTTTTTAAGAACTTGAAGGTCAGGGTCCAGCTGCCGTAAAAGGCTAGAGGACAAACAAAATGCTGCACAGGCCCAAATAAAGACAACTATAGACACATAGCAGAGGTTTCCTGCTTCAAGTAGCTATTATATTAACCTACACTTTAGGCAAAGAGCATTTTAAGTTTCACACTGATGAAAACATAGGATGAGCAGAAGCATCAATAAAAGTTTCACCTTTAATGAAACAGATGAAACAGGCCAGCAAAGGTAGGAAACCATTTTTTAAAAGAGGAAATTTTAATGATTATAATTTTCTTGAAACTTTAGTTATTTTGATTGAGATAAGGCAGCAAGCTTGCTTTTCTCTTCTTTACATCTAGACAGGAACAATTCTAATAGATCTGTTGCCTAGCTTCTTGCAAGGCCTATGTCATAAACAGCAAGAAGTACATAGCCTTGAAATTTGAGGTAGTATATGAAAAATATATACTTGAAGTCATTGTTCTTTCATCCATGTTTATAGTTATATAGTTATAGAACACTGCTAGTGTTCTGATAAGCTGTCTTTCACATTATGGTCTGGGAAATAAGGATAAGAATCTTCCGTGAAGTAGTCAGAAGGGTTAATATCCCTGATGAGAGGGGAAAACTGCATTAAAACATCAAGTTGAGCTGCATTTTGTCATTCATGCTCAGTGCTGCTTATTGTTATCTTGTAACTACTCTAAGTTTAAATGTCTCCCCATAAGATGAGAGAATGGCTAGTATTTTTTTTTTTTTTTAAAGAATAAAAACTAGTAGCCTGTTCTGTTCAGCAGGGGGGAGGAAGGGGCTGGACAGCTTTGACTGTGTTTGTTTGGTTATTTTTAAAACAAAAAAGAAACCATGGAATTAGAGTAGCCTCATAATGTCAGGTTTTTAATATACATAGGAGTAAATTTAGTAGCTTCAGATGACCATTATAAGAACCAACCCAATTCACTGAATTACTGTTTTTCCAGGACTGGTTGGTTTTAATTGTTTGGGGGTTTATGCTGCTTGTATTTTCTATCAGTGACATAAAATTCTAAAAAAATTGTTCACATTAATTTAACTGATTGATTTACCATATACATTTTGCTATAAGGAAACCTACAGATACCACATAATCAAATAAGCTCTTTTCAAGTTAACTTCTAGACTAATTATTTAATGTAAGCTGGCAGAAAAGGACATGCAGAAACTAAAAAAAATCTTCCGTTTAAAAAAAATATTTTCACCTCCTGACAAAAAATGTTTTAAGCAATAAAAGCTGGAAATAAAGGTTGAAGTATAACATGACAAGGAAAAAAAGATGCAACAGTTAAGCCTTAAAACCACTGTTTCCAGGCTAATGTGTGTTGTAGATCATTAGCCGAATGCATTGTCTAATGGGCATAAATGAGAGCCTTCGTTTTGAAGTTCCTCTTTCATCTGCAGTCAAACTTTGAGTTTGATCCAATCTATAAAGATAAATCTAGGGATTAATCTGGAGGTTTAAATGGTTTAGCCAAAGGTTGGTCCAGCTTTATAATAATGACAGCTGATTTGTGTTACTTTCCACTGAGATTTCTTTTTTTTTTTTTTTTTGGATGACCCCCCTACATATTGCATCTTGCAATTAGGCTGTTGACAACTCTATTATGCTGACAGCAGAGGTAGAGCTACGTGGGGAATTCTACAGCATGTTGTGCTGTAAATGTTACTCACAGATGTCTTAAGAGACCGCAGCTTGTCCCATGTGTTCCTATCTCTGCTGCAGCACATCTCGAGCTACAGTTGTTCCTGGCAGAATTGGTGCCATGCTGAGCTTAATGCAACTCTTACCAACAACTTTCTGAGATTAGGAGCCTGTCAGGATGATGTCAATGGAGGTTTAAGAAGTGCTTTCTGAAGTTGTTCTGAGTTAATAATTAATGGGTTGATTATTTTACTCCCTTTGATAGCTCTTTTATATTTGGATGCAGCTGGCTGGAAACAACCACAAAGGGAGGCTGATTTTATTTGCCATTAATTTTGACTTTACTTAGCAAATTATCCCATGTCCCGCCATCACATCTTTGCTAATCTGGCTGTGCTATAATGTGAAGATGAAATCTTTGATTAACAAAACAGATTAGTCATTTTCTAGAGTGTTTTGGGGTAAGATGCATGTACACACATCTCCTCCCAAGCAGTTTTCCAGTACATGCTTAGAGATGTGTTAAGTGCTGAAAGCTGTCGAGCAATCAGAATGTTTTTGATGTAGGTTGCATCTTCCCCTTGTAGAAATAAGTGTTTTGCCAACTAAAGCAGAAGCGTTTTGTCTGCACGAGGTGAAGATTTGGCAGTGCATACTGAAAAATTCAGGTTTAGGGCTCAAACCTTATATTTTACACTCAAAAAATCAGATTTACAAGTGAAACTAATCCAAGCTGATTTCCAATATTACTTTTTTGCTATGATAATGCCCACAGATGCTAAATGCTGCCTAGATATATGCCAAGACTATGCCCTACCTTAAATAATTGCTATTTTACATTGATTTATTTTCCAGTACTTGAAATATGTGCATATGTATCCTACCTACGCATTCCAACTCTGGCACAAGAGCAAATTCACACATATATGACCTTATTTTCCTTACAAGGAAAAATGCTGGAAGATTCAGCCCTTTATGAGATCTCTGTACTGCCACAAAAATATAGTTAATTTACTTCGCAAAATACTTTTGTCAGACTGACCTAGTCTATTAAAATTAAAGAAATTTGGGAAACTGAACCAGAAGGAGAAAAAAAATGCCTCATTCTGGATATTCAGAGAGTTTTGTCACTGCTTGAATATTTCCATCTACAAATAATAAGTAATAGATTAAACTTACTCCCTTAAAAACAACATCTTTACTGTTCAGGTGAGCAAAAAAATCTTTGCAAGATGTGCATTCATTTGTGCACCTCACATCAGTATTTGTGCTATTTTCATAAGAGAAAACTAATAGATAAGCATATTTTATTATCACTCACAAATTAAGAATCAAAGCAAAATGTAGTAGTTAACTAAGAGGTCTGTTACTCTCCTGGGTGACCCACCCAGTGTAAATGAAATCCTATTGAGACAGAGCACTTTGCTAGTCATATAATGAACAAGCAAGTTTATAGTATTGATTTTTAGAGAACACACATCTCTAAGTGGCATGACTAGCCCACACTACCAATTTTCTAGTTATTAGATATTTGCCATTCTGTGAAATAAGTTTGGAGTTTGTAACAGGCACATGCTATAAACTTTTGTAGTAAGATCAAGAAATAAAAAGAGAAAATGTTGCTGTCCATGAGGACACTGCAGTAGGTCCCTGTGGATGCAATAAATTCACATTTTGTTCCCAGTTTGTAATGCAGTGATTGGATTCAGCTCTAGAAATTGTTATCACCTGTTAGCAATTCTGAAAAACTTCAATAGCAGCAGAGATGTGACTACCCCCTACCTACAGTGTGCATCTCAAACACATTTGAGTGTCTGAACATTTTTGTGAACTATGAAGGACACCCTTAAGAGTTAAGAGAAGCTTGACCATCATGTCACAGTTCTCGTTGATCATCTGTAATTGAAAAGAGCTTTTACTCTCTCTCTGCCTTCCCAACCCCAGCTTAAAAATTGTTGTGAAAAGTTGACAGGCATCAGCAGGGAAGCTAGAGGGACAGTAAGGTTTTTAAATTATTTTTTATATATCCCTACCTATTTAGATTAAGTCAGGAAAAGATGTTGTTAGAGTCACCCTGAGAATTTGATTATTTGAGCTGGATTTGATATTTATCAGTAATGTGTAAGTAGGACAAACTTGTTAAATGTTGGTGAGGACACTGTAAAAGCTTTTTTTTTTTTAATTTACTAACAAACACATATCTCTGGCAGGTTTTATATTTATAGATGTATATGTTTATCAATAAAACACAAAAATCATTGAACTGCATTCAAGCAGAAGTCATTATCCTCTGCATTCTCTCTCCCATTTAGAAAAGGACAAAGATAACAGGGAATTGTAAGGATTTTTGTTAACGTGCACTCTGTAAAACTATCTGATTGAAACAGTATATTCTCCTGAGAAACTTTAAATCTGGTGTTCTGGAAAGCACTCAAATTTTAAGATAACTGCAGATAACTGATTTTGAAAGGCAGCATTATGAAAGCAGAGCTTATAATATTTCAGTGCACGCCGCTGGACCTCGCAGTGGCAATTTCTTCACAACTTGTTAATACTTTAAAATTAAAGTTTGATATTCAGGGACAGTTTAGTGTTTAATTTACAATAATGTTAAATTTCAGCTCAGTGTTTTGTTTTTAAATGCAGAGAAAAATTACTGAGGAAATATTTCTGAACAAATAATTCCATCAGTTCCAAATGACTGCAGAAAAAAGCACGCATTGAGGGTGACTATACCTGCACTTCAGACTTCTCCAATCTAAATAACAAATATTTTGTGCAAATTTTACAGTAATCTATTTTTAAACTTCAAATGAACATTTCAGATAAATACACAGCTCACAAGGCACATAACTAAATATAGGACTTTTCTACTGTTTTTTCTAAGAATATAAAATATCCCAAACAGCAAAATATTTTAAATTATTTAAATAAGTAACAACTTAAAAGCAAATAGTCATGTCCTAGGTACAAAATTCGGATCCTCAGTTCCACATGGGAAATATTTAGTTTCTAATGGGAGTAAATATTTGAAAACGTGTTTTGATATATTAAAAAAAAAAAAAAAAAAAAAAGACAAAGGAGTATGTCCTGCTGTGTTAGCTCTGTTTCACTGATGTGGCTAAATAGATTTTTAGCATTCACCACTTCTTAAAGGTACCTATAACCAGGGTGATGACAAGATATCTGTGTCATGGTAAATTGGGAAATAATTATTCTGTTCTTTGATTTATTACATCAGCTGTAAAGTATCTAACTCAAACTGGGCACTGCAACCTATGCACATGTGAATCCCTCTCCTGATGTTATTTGTCTCAGTCTATTCATTTTGAGTTTAATTACTCACACGGGCGTAAAGACAAACAAAATTTGGACCTTAACTCACCATTTTCCCCCTAAATCTTGATTAGCCCCTGCCTACTAGGCTATACCTGCGTAGCAAAGAAAGAAGCAAATTTCACAGTTGCTGCAGTGTAATTGTTTGAGATGTTTGGAGCTGGAAATAAAAGCTGTGTTAATAAGTGCACAGCTGAAAGCTCTGCTCTCTGCAGTGCCCAGGCGCTTGTTTGCATTTGATGAAAATTATTAATACTAACACCAAAATGGTTTGGAAACCATTTATATGGAATACATACCTAGCTCTTTGGTTAAAATCAGTGATCCATTAAGGCTTTTCTTGCTTTTTTCCAAGCTGTGAGCATACTGCGTATTTAAGTGTGTGTAAGAGGGAAGGTGGGGGGTAGGTTTAGCTGAATAAAAGATTGCTTGATATCTTGAAGTCCTTTGAAGAGTTTTATAGGCTTATAAAGCCCAGTGTGAATGAATGACATTTTTCCCCCCTTTACTTTTTACATATGGAAGTTTGTTAACCTGCGCTTCAATTAGGGAATAATTATTAATTATACTAATTACAGGTTTAATGAAAACCACATACTTTGCAAAAAAAAAAAAAAAAGTTAAGCTCAGGGCTGAAATTGTAGCTGCAGACAGTGATGCTCCAATAAAGGCTGAAGCAACACTTTCATGTGGAGGGTTTTCATAAATGTGTATATTTCTTTAACAAAACAATAAAGCATTAAGGCAATCTTTTATAAGAAAAATGCACTGAGAACTTATATCCAATAAATTGTTTCAGACAACTCTGGGCTTTTTTCACCAAGAGAATAATCACTTACTTTGTTTTAAAACTAAAACCCCGCTAGATTCATTGCAATCCTTATACAAAAAAAAACAAAGCTTGCTATTTGCTTATTAAACTATCTACACAAGAAAATCCCAAGAATAAATCACAAGCTATCAAGTGCTAGAAATTATAATAATTTATTCTAGCAGAAGAAAGTATTTTCTACATTATTTTAAGCTCATAATCATACAGTTACACCGAAAAGCCAGAAAACTTAGACCTAATGCTATAATTTTGTCCTAAGCAGCCCCCTTAATTATATTTCTCCTGACAATTTTTAAATTCCAAGCAAAAGAATCTTTAAAATGAAGCCTTTCTATTTTTAAATGTCATTTTTTAATATGTTCTGGCAATTATACTTTCAAATAAACTTTTCAGAATTCTCTAACACTGGATATCGCTTCTCCCTGGGAAGAGGCACCCTCGATGTTTTAAGAAATGTACATGAATTAGAAGCTGGTTTTATTTACATTTTTTTACACATATACAAAGTAACAAAACATGCCACTTACTAGAAATCAATTAGATTTTAATTTACTGTCATTTTTAACTAAGGATAGAAAGTAACAGGACTAAATATCTTTATTTTAAAAGCTTAAGCTGTCATTACTGCTCATTCACTTTTATGTAGTTAACTGAATTTTCAGGTGATTTCAAAATATAAAATATTAAATATATAGAACTACTGGTGCTATTAAAAAAAATCTTTGCCCAATTTTTTCTGGTTTTCACATCAGTTTTCCATTGTCTTCTGCATTTAGTAAAGCGTTTTAAAGCACTGAAAACTGTTTCCATCACATTATTACACAGCAATTGAGAGATATTTGCATAATGAAAAATAATTATGTAGATAATATCAATAAGTATGATTAAAATAATCTATTTAGGGGGGTTTAAGTGGGAAGATGTAACTAATATTTATAAATTACCATTGTAAAATTAATAATGTTAAACACTTTTAAAAAATGGCATGCAAAGCAGACAGCAACTGTTTTATTTTAAACCTCTTTTTATAATATTGTTGTTACATTTTCCACAATTAACTGGAAACTTAATCCATCAAAAGTACATACAATTAAATCAACTATACAGAGATGAAATTACTTTTCATATTTCTCTTCCCATGCAGAGACAGAATTCCAAAATTAAAATAAATTAACTAGGTTATTGAAATCCACTTACGATCCTGATTTTAGACTTAAAAAATATTTTAGCAAATACTTAAACAGACAATTACTGTTTATATAGGAAACAGAAAACTGCCTGCAGTTTTAGATGAACCTGATTCACTAATATTGACAAGTAAATAACTGGAGCGGGAATCATACTTAATTACTGCAGTCAAGAATAGTCATTATTGAAGGCAGCATACAGCTTATATTAAAGAATAACATTATGTATTTTCACATTTGTTATTTGCCCATTTTTCCTAATAAGATAAATTAGAAAAGATGAAAAATGTATAGGGTGTTTAATATGTTGGTACTAGAAAATGCAAGTATTAATCCATTCAGCAAACTAAGAGGAAAAAATCCTTTCCAACAAAACAGAAATATTCATTAGGTTCCTGTCTTGCAATCTGATCAAAATCTTTCTAACAGTCCCCCTGAATTGTGCAGGGCTCATAACTCAAAAGGGTCAGAGAATTTCTTTCCTTTTATTTGAGCTACTCTCAAATTGACTTTCTGCCACAATTACATGAATTTTCAGACAGCAGCTTCACTTTTTTTTCTTGTATAATCTATTTTAGGCTTAATAATAATAACAATAATAACTATTATTATTATTATTATTATTATTATTATTATTATTATTATTATTATTGATATCACTGCCTGAGCATCACTGACATTAAACAGCATGAGAAGATGTGCCTGTTCCCAGGGTTAGAGTCCTACTTTTCATTGTATATTAAGGCTCTGTAGGGAGTAATCTCTGGGAAGCTGCCCTTTATAAAAATCCCCTTTTGAGTCATTCTAGGGACACTGTGGCTTCTTTCCTCCTTGTCCCTCTGCAGAAATATTGGTGCTTTCCCCAAATACACAACATCAACCTGCAGAGAGGTCCCTCCTGGCTTTAGCCCAGGGTGCAACTCCCTCTTGCTGCACAGCAGCACAGGAATAGTTGCAGCCCAAAAGAAAAACCCCACAAAATGTGACAGGTCTGGAGAAGCAGCTGGTGCACACATCACACCAGGCTGTGACACGCAGTGGCTCTCAGGGCAGCAAGGCAGACTGCAACAAAAGCAGACAGCTGAAAAACAGCCAGCAGCAACTTTGGGCGCGGACCTGTCAAAGATTCACTGGCTGAGGCTCCTTGGTGAGTCCCAGAAATATTGTGGCTTCTGTGCTGGGGTGGTCTGTAAAACCTCCTGTGAGCATTAGGAAGTGCAGAGGACCCACAAGGCGTCCAACAGCACAGTGGAACAAAGCAGTCGTGTTTTCTTACAAAATGGAAGTTTACATGCAAGAGGAAAGAAGGAATGGCTCAACAGCACATCTCTAATTTCTACTTCATGCCCTTTAACAACTTTCAAACCCTTTTTGCATTAAGCCTGTTTTATAGACACTCCCAGAAAACTCAGGCTTCATCTCTAACATAGAAGACACTTCTAGATCCTCCAGCTGTAAAATCTCCCACATCCAGAGGATCACTCAGACCTGAGCAAAAAGGTTTGCTACCTGCCTGAGCAAGAATCTCCTTTCCACCTCTGCAAAGAGAAACAATGACACAGAGACACTGCTCAGAGCACACCAAAAGCAAAATAGTGTGGCCCCAAGGGTTGCTCTCAGGTTTGGAAGGTGCATTTTCCTTACCAGTTGCTTTATTATATAAATAATGTGGATTTTACCACTCAGGACGACCTGACTCATCAATATATCCAAATTATTGTGTCAATAACACAATTCCCAACCACTGTGGGCTGCAGAAGAAACACAACAGAATCAGGGCACACTAAGGCTTTCCTCAAGCCCGGCACTTCTCTGTGCTCAGGCATAACTCCTCTGAAATCAATGGGAATTTGCTTGAGTAAGGATGATAACACTGGAGTTAAAATATCCATTGCTTCACTACAGACCATTTCAAGGACTAGGTCTGATTATTCTTCCCCAGCAATGGGAAAAGCTATGCTCTCACATTTCAAAATCAGGGGTGGGCTGAGAGGGCTGCCAAGTCTCCTCCAGCATCATGGCACCTCATTGTTAATAGTCTTCTGAAGCCCCTTATTTCCATTTACATGAGTTCATTAGGATTACACAGGTGACTGATGTTCTATGCTAAGTGTCTCCGTGATTGCACAAAGTGCCATATTAACAAAAATCAAAATAAAAATGGTTTGTCAAACACCACACAAAATGCTGCTGAGCGCTTCACGGGCAACTGTTTTAGCCTCCATATGCCTGCACGCTATGAGTCAATCTTTAATTACATGATCATATAGAAAACTCCTGCCTCAGTGTCAGGAGCTCTGCAACACTACAAGCAACAAAACCCAAGGGAAGGAGCACACAGGGCTGCTGCTTCCCACTGCTTCCACATCGCTACCGCTGCACCAGCACCTCCCTGATCCCGATTCTTCTTATTCTCAAATTTCTGCTGTAAAAGAGGGCTTGTTTCAAGACTTCAGGATGCAAAAGCAGCCAAAAATTTATCTTTACATCACCAAAGACCAACTACCTTTGAATTTTGAGTCAGGTCCATCCTGAACATTTTCTAGCTTGATTATTGCTGTCTTCCTTTCCCTTTTTCTCCCATCCACATGAGGAACATAAGGCTCCCTCTGTGCGCTCTTGAATTTTGTCCTACAAACCCCACAACCTTCTAAGATCCAGAGGCAAAATATCCAAGGAAAATGGCAATGGCATTAGAAACCAGAAATATAAAGAGCAGATGGAAAACATGGGGTTGAGTACATGTCAAGGATGTTTTTCTCCTGCATTTCATAGCCCTGACAAGCAGCACATGTCAAGCCAGTCCCAGGATAGAACTGGGACTCTCAATTCCTGGAACAGAGCAGCCCCAGGGGGACCAAGGTCCCAACAAGCAGAGGAAGCTCATCCCACCAGCAGCCTGTGGCTAAAACCCCCAAAATAGATTCATGTTATGGCTACAGGCCCTTTTCATTCCCTCCTGTGACTCTTCATCACCTAAAGCCTGCTGTCCTTTTCCCAATGCAATGACCAAAGAGTCCCAGGTAACCAATTTTCCCAGAAAAACACACCAGGGAACTTAAAGCAGTCTATAGATTGCACTTCTTACACTTTATTTAATGTTGAATACCCACAAAGCCAGGAAAAATACTGCTTCAACTGATTCATCCCTGATCCTAAAACATAGGCCTAAATGCATCTTTACTCCTAGAAGCAGTCCTACCTACTTCATCAAAATAAATTAAAAATCAGACAAATTAGATCATTTTAAGCTTTAAACTTTGCCATTTTTATTCCTCCACATAATTTGCTGATTGATTCCGGAGCCGGGGTCTTTGAGAATTTTGCACGCTAGGCACTTGTGTGGCAGGCAGAGTGTCAGTGAGCCTCAGGTGGATTTCTGGACAAGGGAATAATATAATGTGCTGGAGTCTGCTCGGTGCCCTCTCCAGGCACAATAGCCCTGAGAGGCAGCGCATGGTAAGCGGATGAAGCAAGAAGATGTGTATGATCTGATGAGCTTGGCTAAGCCGGGGGAGTCTCCTCTACTCCGCTAAATTAAAAACCTCCCTGCAATTTCAGTCCTAATCACCCCCTCTGATGCTGTAATTGATGATGGTCAGTTAACTCATTCACTCTCGAGGCAGTTCATCAGAACCCAGAGAACTGTGCATCAGCTAGCACTTTATGACTTAAATTGGCTCAGTTTAATAGGGGGGTTCTGGAAATTTTAGGGATTTGTAAGTGATACGAAGAATACGGGAAGTTGCAGCATAAATATTTCATGGCAGGCCTCTGGGTACTTCAGATCCATAATGCCCCTCTCCCAAGTGGTACAAGCTGTCTTTAAGCCTGGTTTGTGGCACTGAGACATACATTGGCTTCTCTGCCAGTCTCCTCCCTGTGGCTGGCACAGGCAAGGAGCCAGCAGCATTATTACACCCTTGCACCTCCCAGCTGGCAAAATGGCCCTTTGCAGCCTTTACCAGTTGGTGCAAGCTGCTCTAACTTGTGTTGAGAAACCAAACCAGAAAAGAAGCTCCTATTTGCATTTTCAGCCTGATTCCAGACAGAGCCCCTGTATGCTCCACACATAGGATCACTGTTGGCTCCTACACAATGTGCTCCAAACTTAATAATGAAGGTGTGACTGGAGCTGTTAAAATTATTCTGGAGATAAATCATATCTTTCCATTCCACCTCCTTTTTATGAAAGTTTTTAGGGAATTTTCTGCACAATACATTGTTCTCTTGCAGAATTCTTTTAAGTCTGTTTCATGCCAAGAAGGGAGAAAAAAAATCTATAAGATGTGTTATATGTTTATACTCTGCTGAATAAGAGGCTTTGCAGCATTGGGAAATCTATAGCATGAATTATTCTAACTGATTTATAATAGACAGTGATGCCTTAAGGACTCTATTCTGACTATTGTGCTTTCATGACAGGGTTGATGTACTACCTGCACTGTGTCCTGTAACTAGAACATCCAAAGCAGATGCCCAAACACCTGCCTTAGAATTACTGCCTATTACTGCACTTTAGAAAAGGGCAAGAAGTCTGCCCTTGTTATATTTTTAAGGTTATAATTTTTAAGCTTGTGTCTTGAAAGACTCAGATACAACTGATACTTAACATAGCTCCAGGATTAAAATCAGGCCATCGACCTTAGATTTTTACATCTCTCCTTCTGTATTTAAACACCAGCAACTACTGGAGTCTGTTCTTTTATTCCTGTTGTGTTGCTTTGCTTTCTTTTCTGCATGGGGAATAGACTAGAGAATCTTGATAGTGGGAACCTATTAAGTTTGCAAACCCCAGAACTGCAGTTCTGTGATTAGGGAACCAACTGGCTCAAGAGACACCCGAGTATCAAGGGGTAAGCCAGCCCCAAAGAGGCCAAGACAGAAACTCCTCTTTGTGGCCTGAGCAGCAACTGTCCAAAGCTGCCCTCAAAAGATTTCAAGACTGCTTTACCCAGTGATTAACACCTGACTGCTGTGTTGGTGGGAAGAAAATTATAGACCTTTCCACTCAAGGCATTCCTTATTACCTGCCTGCAGATGAGGACAGTTATCTTCTAGATGTTTTCACATCAAAACATTGATTCTAGACAGCCATTCCTACTCAGATCACTGATTCATCTTGAGAACAGTGCAATATTCTCATAACACTTCATCAGTGATCAATATTAAAAATAAAAAAATACTACTTTTCACTTTTCTAGATGCATGAGGACAGAGTCCTGGCTGGTTTCCAGCAGCCTTTGGTCAAGTCCGACACTAAAGTAACTGATGATATAGAAAGAGGCAAGGAAATAGTTTTATTGGAATCCATCTTGCTGCCGCTTCATTTGGAAGAAATAATTTCTCAGGCCCCCAGAGTAACTACATCATTCCTCTTCCAATACTGCCTGAACTGTTTGACTAATGCAGCACAACACCAAATTCATATTAAATGAGAACACAACAATTCAGTCTCTAACACACAACAAAACAACTGGCCCTGAAGTTCTTCCAGCACAGCCAGGATCCACATGGCACTAAAAGGTGGAGTGTCTGCCAGTCAGTAAATGAATTTAATTAGGCACTGGAGTGCTGGTCTCATATGGCTGGAACTGGTGAGTGTAGGTGTGTGTGCACATGCACTCTGGACACATTAGCAGAACTCAGCCCAACTACAAGAGAATCTATTGATTTCTCCTGCAGCAATTAAGCCACACAGACCACCCTGACCATGCCAATAGGACTTCCACTGGACTTGACTTGTGGGAAAACTACTGTAAGGTTGAATGGGAGCACACAGAAAAACATACCTGCAAGAAAACACCAGGGTTCCAGTTTCTATATGGCTTCCATATGACTTATATGCAAAGTTTTCTTCTCTTAGAAGCCTCTGAAGACAGGAGAGAATTGAGCCTGGTAATGGAAAAAAATAAATTAAAGAGCACCTAAGAAAAAAAGATTAGGATGTCCCTTTTACTGGGCAGATTTGATAGCTTTGCCCAGAGAAAAAACATGAAAGGGAAAGTGCCCAAGACATTCAGGAAACTATTTTCCATTTACTGGGTCAGATACCCACAGCACAGCAGCAGTGCTTCCATATCCAATGACATGCAAACTACTACAACTCCATGAAATGTGGAAGACAATTTAGTCCCATTTTTTAATACGTGCTTTTATATATCTATTACTGAGAAGCTCTCTGCACCTATTCAGGTACTAATTCCAATACAGCCACCAGCAGAACTCTTTCCTTCTGCAGCCTGGGGAGAGGGAGGCAGGGGCCACAAACCAAACTAATTGGCCAGTGGGGATTTCCCTGAGAGGAGCAAGAAATCTTAGGGTACACAGGGCTGACACCTTCCCCCATTCCCCTTTTGTAGCCTGTGACAGTAACAAGTCTTTAGGTGACAGGCAGGACACCCTGGCCATATGGATAAAACACTTCCAAGGGCCAACACGTCTCCTAAAAGGACAACTGGAAGCCACAATAATCTGGTGCAGCCCCCTCATCACACACCTGAGGTTTTCCCCCAAGGGTTCTACAAGATGGAGAGACAGCCCCACGTTATCTTCTACCCCATTCCCAGGCAGCACTTGGGGATGACACCAAATGAGGGACTCCATCTATTCTGCTGGCCTTTGCTGGCCTTCTATTCCCACTTCCTTATTTTTAACAGTTTCATTGTAAATGAGTAAAGCATTAGAACATTAGCTTATATTGTACTGCAAAGCCTATTCCAGTAAACCTGTCAAAATTGGCATCATTAATAATAATACTTAGCACTTACATACTGCTTTACATTTTCAGAGCACCGCAGACATTAACTTAATTAACAAGTGACAGTTTCACAAGTAGAAGCTCTCCTTGCAGCACCAGCCTGTGTGCCTGAATTTCTCACAAAATCTCAAACTCTGCATTAATCCACTTGTCTTTCATCCTTCTGAAAAGATTATCTTCCTCTTTATTCGCCTACTTTGGATGTAGACACACATGCTTTTAAAAACCAAGCTATTAAAAATATTCAGGTGGAAGAACACTGACTTAACACAAGCTAATTAGAAAATCCACATTACCCTACTTTTCAGCCTAAATTACTCAAAAATCAGAGCTCTATAAAGCACATGTCTGAACAGAATAAGGCTCTAAATTGGTGTAAAGTGTACTTAATATTGATTGCTCTGCAATTTCCAAAACTGTTCAGAAACAGAGAGACATCATTAGGTTTTATTTGAAATTTTCCTTCAGGTTTAAATAGAAAGATGGCAAAAAAATCAATACAGCTACAGAAGCAAAGTAAGTGAAACCCTGTCTCTAGCAAATTACAGGGCAAATTCACTGAGGACAACAGCTTCACCTCTTAGGGCCACATTTCAGAGGTCTTCAGAGCCATTACTGATTTCCACAGCTGAAGTTTAGGCTTGATGGTGTCACATCTGCCTTGTTTTCCACTTGTAGCCCACCAATGAAACCCAGCACCCAAAGGACGCTCTTCTACCAGGCAGAAATCCCTGCTTAGCCCACTAATGAGGGGACCTTCAACTGACAGAGGGAGAACATGATCATCTGGCCCAAAAAAACCCCTTTTCTGAGGCATTTATGAGCATGATGACCCACAGCCCATGTGTGTGCCCTGGCAGGACGAGCCACACAGCTCAGTGTCACAGGGCCACCACAGACACCACCATGACACACAGAAAACAACCAAAACAGCTTTTTCAGCTGGGACAATGATTGCAAACCAACCTGCACCACCACAGCAGTGCATAGTGCGAACAATAATTCAGAATTTCCCTTCCTCTCATAGCTCCAGCACAGGCGATGCTCCTATCAGAGCATTAAATATCTGCTGTAAGCCTCTGTTAGCAGGAAGATTACATCCCCCAGATTTCACAGTTCAAAAGTTTATACTGTCCTGAGCTATTTATAGACTGCTGACACTGCCTCTTTAGTGCAGATATCCTGGGGAAAAGAATAATAATAATAAGTTTGAGCCAGTTTGAAAAAGATTTTCAAAGGGTTGTTTTCTGACTAACTCTCAGTCCTGCATCAGAAACTTGTCTTTTCTAGCTTGGGGTTTGTAATTAAGTATTCTTCTGACCTTCCATTAAACTTGACACTTTGGAAAAAAGTTAAAATTTAGAACTGGATAATCAATACTAAAATATCCTTTGCTTCTAGTTAATCGTTTACTCTCAAGGAACATGAATGACTTTTGGGAAAGGAAAAACAAATTAAGGAATCCACTAGTTAAAAATTATTTTTGCCATAACAGAGTGATCATTAATAGAATGACCTGTACATCTATGTATTTCGTTTTCACTTCCCATTGTACATTTTTTCTCTAGGTCTTTCAGCACACAAATCCCTCAAACTCTCTTGATGCAGGACTGCTCTCAAACCCCACAATAGATATTTTTATGTCATCTCCATATATCCAGTTCTAGAGAGATAATAATCAGGCCTTGGTCTAATCCCATTTACACAGATCAAAATCATTCCACTAGAGTGAGCAGCATGGCACTGTTGAAAACCTGCCCTGCTTCTTCCTTTTGGCAGTTTTGTGTGTGATGCTTTTAGCACATCTCTGAGCCAACTGATTTGAATGTGTTCCTTAATTAGACCTGTGGCAGGTCTTAATCAGGTGGCACTCAGGTGCTTGTGAAGATCTCTGCCCTGCCAGTGCTCTCAGGTCAGTGTCCGTCACACACAGCTTCCATCCAGCCTGACTCTGCCCTGATCCAGGGCTGGCAGCATCACACTCATTTTCATTTTCATTCCTCAGTACAAGCGATCAGATTCTTGGTTTATGGTTGTACTGAAAAGGGAAGAGGAAGAGAGAGGGAAAAGTTTTGGAGCCAATCAAAAGCTTCTGGGGATGGTGATCCTACCACTTCCCTGGGCAGCCTGCTCGAATGCTTAACAACTCTTTCAGGGAAAAGTTTTTCCTAATATCCAACCTAAACTTCCTCTGGTGCAATTTGAGACCATTTCCTCTTGTCAGTTCTTACTTGGGAGATGAGACCAACTTCCCCCTGGCTGCACCTTCCTGGCAGGATTATTGTGTGATTTCTTCTGTGCAAACCTCAAAGTATTTCTCAATATCAATACTTGCTCTAGTTATATGCAACCATCTTTCAACTTTCAGAAATATATTCAGGAGTGTTATTAAATATTTCATTAAACTGTAAGGGAAAGCTGTTTGTAGACTCTGGGTGACCTGCTGCTTATTCTGAGGTGAGAGGAAGTGCTTCAAGAGTGTATTAATTTCAAATAATTTTAAAGAAGTCTTATTTTTGTTGGATATCTGCTTTACCCAGCTGAAAATCAAGGCCAGGATGACTCAGTCATTATCCTGTAACGTGAATTCACCATCCTCCCTGTTTACAACACATACAGCATGATTCAAGGTTAAGCATAGAATATCAAAAGACTCAGAGCATGGACAATTTTAATGGTAAAGGAACCTTGACTTTTACTGATTATATTAGTTCAACTAAAATTGACCTTCAATATATGAAGATTTCATTTTCACAAATACATGCTATGACTGATGCCTTTTATTAGGCTTACAAAAAAGTAATCAGAACTCAGGCTTTCAAGGCCACAATCTCTTTTTTCAGTTCAAGTTAGAGATAACGGAAGGAGAGACATAGTTATGAGATCTTAAAAGCTAAACTAATCTTTTTTGTTTGTTTGTTTCTTAATAAAAAGGTGATAGCATTGCTGTTTATCAGGTCTGTGAGCTAGCATTGCTGCTAAATAACAACAGGCTACTTCCCAGCACTATCTCCAGAGCTGTTGCTTGTGCATATTTATCCAGTTAATGGGATGGATTTATTACAAGCATTGGATAATTTGGACCCAGCCTACACTGGTGTATTTTATGGCATGTGGTCAACCCAGCTATTACGGCCTGGGTCTGCAACTGCTCTGTAAACTGGAGCTTGCAGTCATTAAAATGAATGAGCACAAGTGTTTGCTGTGCTGGTTTTAATTATATGTTTATCTCTTTTCTCTTTTATACTTGCATTTTATTTATACCACATGTGGTCACATATGGGCTGTAGATGTCATCTTAGGGGGTTTAGGCAAACAATAGGCAAGCAGCTTCCCTTATTTAGGAGGGTTTAACTCAACTCCTTAACAGCAATTATAGGGCTGTATATCTTAATTTGGATACATATTCCTGATTTTTGTGAAGTCCAGTATGCAGAGTTGAGGGCAAAAGAGCAAATCATCATATGGAATACTGTTTTTGAGAGGGAATGTTTTATTGCTTATAGAATCATAGAATTCTTTAGGTTGGCAGAGATGTCTAAGATCATCAAGTTCAATAATTATCACAGGCTAAATACAGGTTTATTATAGACATTTACATTATGACTCAGACATTTGGTGAAGAAGTTTCTTTAGGAACCTCTATAGAAGAGAAAATCCTGGAGAATGAAACTCATTAGACTATTAGTACAACAATGAATTGTTTAGAATCATAGTTCAAGGTACAAATGGTACTTCCAGGGCTCAGTTGTGTTTTCTGCAATAGTGCCATGTGGATAAATATCATTCCTTTTTACCCTAATAAAAATTAGTCCGAAAATATAGTACAGGTGTTGGAGGGCAGCTCGGATAGCGCAGTTCTACCAAAGAAATGCACTGAAAACACACAGATTCCATGTTTTGGTTCAAGAAAACCAGAGGAATGGACCTTCTCTGCAGGCCATTGACATCCTGTTAGGTCTGTGATTTATATAATGAAAATCTTTTGACTTATTAGTTGGCTTATGGGTTTACTTTTCATGTGATTTTATTGGTGGAAATGGGCCAGGAAAACCAAAAGGAGATGGAAAGCCTACTTTCAGAGAGCTTTACTGCTTTGTAATTTGCTTCCTTGGAATGTTAATGTCAGAACACACAATAATCTAAACTCTTATAAAAATTGAAGGCATTGTTTTAAACCTTATAGCTCCTTTGGAATTAAGAGTTGAAGGGAGTAATGTCCAGATGTGTGGAAATTTGCAAATGCATTGCTTTCCTCATTGGGTGAGCTGTCTATTCCCAACATTGGCTCAAGGCCTATATCTTTCACATGACAGAATGTGAACAATTTATGCATTTAGCTAAATCTGTTTAACCTGGGTCAAACTACACCCATGTTGGAGCTCTGCCATCATAAGCGAAAAAGAATTATAGATCTGATGGTACATGTTCTGATGAAGGAGAAACAGTGACACTGGGCTGATCAACAGTTTAACTATGACACAAGAGGCTGCCTCTGAGGACAGGATCAGGTCTATTGAAATGATCAATTTAAGTTTTAAATTATACTTTTAATTATTTAAAATAGAACGTCAGCAGAGCTAGGAATAAAAAAAAAAATCCCTTTGTGTCAAACAGTAATTACATCTGACTTTTCCACCGAAAATTCTAAGTGCTGTAGAACTGCATTAAAACTGCTTAAAAGTAGAAGGTTCTTTCTTTTGCATAGTTCAGATTGTGCACTGAACTAGATAGCTTTGTTAGCAGGGCACACGGCTCCTCGTTCCTGGAACCCTGCTTGAACTCTCTGCTTAAATGAATACACGGGTTTTGCTCAGTCATTAGTAGGCACTTACTCATATCAAAATGCACTGCATTTAATTCAGGACAGTTGGCAGCCTCTGCACGAGTGAGGCTCCAAAATGAGTCAGCACATAAAGGAGGGGAATGTCTTCAGCTTAGGGCTGGGGTTACCTCTAGGGCTAGGAGAGGATTTTCTCACTCCAGCTGTCTGCTCTGGGACTGGTGTTCAGTGCCTGCTACTCTAAGATCTGCAATCTTGGTGAGAGAAAGGGGAGAAAAAAATACAGAAAAAATAAATAACCACTCAAACGCTCACTAGGAGAACAGAAAATTGTAAATAACACAGTTAAAAAAAATCAGAAATATACCTGCTCGTGCATCAGTCACCTCCTTTTCAGATGTGATGCCAAACAGAGAGGATGAATGAGGGTTCAGCTCTGTTAGGGAGAGTGTAAATATCAACAGCACTAAAGCTACTTCTCAGGTTAGCATAATCTTCTGTCTGCAAACACTGTGTGGTTTATCTGATTTTTTTTTATTAGACAGCTGTGATCTTCTCCTTTCTAAACCTTGTCACTGCCGCTCAGCAGAAATGTAAGTGATATGATTAAGGAACATGGCATCTTGTATAATCGGTCGTAATCATTATCTAGAGGTTTCAGTAACATGACACATGCACAGCAACAGCAGCATCTGCTATGGACTGACAGATATCTCAAGCTCAGGATGATGGAAGCACACTCAGGGATTTGTAAACTTGTCTTGGCTAATGCCACTACCCTGATGTGAACCTGTTGTTGGCCATGCTACTTAAAGGCCAAAGATTAAAAGTGTTTTATAAAGTTCACCCTGTGTCTCATGAACCTCATCTCTGGCTGGTGTGGGATGTGTTACCTTGGAAGACCTTTCCCACTTTCACTGATAGGATGGTACTTTTGGAAGTAGCTGCAAAGAGCAGAACTCTATTTTCGTAGCGTTTCCTCACCATGCACCAGGTTGGTCTTTTACAAACACTCAGTACTGGATTAGCTGCGTTTCTACACAACAAAGCTGAGTTGTGTAGTGTTTGCTCTGTAAGTGATAAACACAAGGGGACAGATTCCCAACTGCAGGGACACGTGGCTGTGACTGGAGCGAGAGCCATGGAGCAGCTCCGTACCCTCCGTACAAGGTGAAGACCACAGGCCATGGTCTCGGGGGCAGCAGCATATTCTGGAAGCTTGAATGGCAGATCTGAAGTCTGCTTTTTCCTGAGCCTGCAGAGATTAAAATCCAATCTCTCTCTTTCTGCATGTTCCCTGGAACCGCTGTGCTGTTAAAGGTCTGGGAGAAGTGGAGATGAGAGATGTTTTCCATGCCTCCTTGTTGTAACAGAGTCACTGGAAGGCAAATGGCAGTGAGCCAGGAGGAGAACAAGCAAATGAGAATCCTGCCAGAAATGGGATACATGCTTCTTCTTTTTCTTTTTTTTTTTTTTTTTTCATGTTTTTTGATTTGGCAAAATTTAGAACAGCTGTAGACTGCATTAATTTATTCTGAGGTCTGAGTGATTGCCAAGGCCGTGGTTGGGGACATCACTTTTGCACACCAACTGTGGAAATTCATCATTCCTTCGTGTCAACATCAGAGGATTAAGACTTGGGCACTGTTCCTTTATTGTGACTCCAACATTTTGGTCACTTCTAGACAGAATCTTGAACTCAGCCTACTCCATTCAACTTTTTGTAAACATTACTACAGCTGTACTCCTGGTACAGTTACAAGCTACTAGCCAGTGGGCAGCCTGAAGTCAAGTTTGTTCTGCAGTGAAACAAAACCCATTTTTATGCAAGCATAGCAGTTTATAAAGATAAGGTTCATCTAGACAGGCTGCTAAAACAGTATCATTTATTTGCATCTGTCATAATTCTCAGTTCCAGGGGTCTCAGCATGCAACATTCACAATTTACAGATCCTTAGTAACAGTTAGGATTATTCACAAGTGTCCAACAATTATGAGTAATGGCTGTATTGAAAAAAATGGACAATCTTTAAACAGGTTAAAAGCATAAGTGTCACCATATTATATATATTATATATTCATTTTACTCCTGAGCAGAACTGCAGCTTATGTCCCATCAAACCATCTTATCTAAGAACAACACAACTAATTGTTCCAAAAGTGTTTATTCCCCTTTACTTCTTTGAGGCTTTACGGATAAGGATTTTTCGTAAAACTTTAAAACATTATTATTATGATTTCATTAGTCTCGTCATGTAGGACTTTATTCCCCAGATTATCTCCTCAGGTCACCTTTTTTGATTATGGGATGGGCTATGCTGATTTATACTGTTTGGGAATCTGGACCATTGAGTTCAAGAGGATAACTAACGGAGTTAGAAGCTCATCAAGTTCAGTGATGGCATCAGAATTTGATTCTCCTTGTGTTCAGGGACAAAGGATTGATAACGGATGAAAGGAGAGGCAATTAGTTAACCACATTTATGAAGGAGACAAATACAGAATGCAAATGCACTTGCCACTGTAAGGATCCCTCTGCTATTCCCTAATGAAATAAAACACAAACAAAATTTCCTTTTTTCTCAAATACAAACATATTGAATGATTATTGCCTAAGTGCCAGATGACTCTTCCTTCTTGCTTTCTTGCAGGACAAGGTTTGAAAGAAAAATATGTCTATAGCTAAAACATGCACAGATCAGATATAAAAATCCACCTGCTCCATTTATTAATGCAACTCTGCATGTGAAAATACAGTGTCAGGAATTAGATAGCATATGAAAGTACAGCTAGATAAATTTAAAAGGAATTTTGGATAAAGATACATTTGGGATTACGAAACAGGGTGAGATTAAAAATAATGTAATAAAAGGTAGAGAAAGCAATTAGGCACAACACAGCAGCAATCAGAATTTCAGCTCTTAAAAATTGCATTTTTACTGAAGGCTTTGCCACAGGTGAAGTCACTGTGGCTGCTCCCACCTTGTGCATGGGCACGGGCAGGTGTTCCTGCCTCCTCTTTGCCTCTGAGACAAACACCTGCTAATATTAGCCACCTCCTTGCCGTCACCACCAGAAGGAGCTTAGCAGATGATATTTTCATTGGATTGTACAATAATGTGAAGTCTTCTCTAATCTTATTTGGCACATTACCCATAGGATTTATGGAAATCCTCGGTGAGCTCTGACCCGGAGGTGTGGCAGCCGCATAAACTCTGCGCGTGAGCGGTGCTACGCTGGTCATGGGGAGTGCCCTTGGCTTTACCTACTGCTGAAGTTTTTGGCTGGGCTGATGAGCAACCCCTAAATCCAAAGGGAATGGAGTACAAAAATCAGTCTTCCAAACACACAGCACTTCGGCTGATTAGCATGGAGAAAAAGGAATTAATAATGAGGAGGAAAAAAAGATAGCCAGAAACTACAAACACCAGGGAGCCCATTTCAGTGTTGCTCGAAAATAAAGCAACAATAGGAAAACTAGTCATCTCATTAAATAATAATTTGTTATTTCCCTTTAATGCTGCACATGTTCTTTAATGGCTGTGACTTCTTAAGACAGTTTGACTATAATTCCCACATATTTAACTTGTATAACTTTTAATGAGTCCTTGAACTGACCACCTGTGAACAAGGGATATCACAAATCTTGTCTCTTCAAATATGAAAAGTAATTTGAGCGTAAGTTTTCCTTGATGTGGCTGATCTAAAGTGGGTTGTGAAACTACTGGCAGACAGCTCAAGCCATTCTCCCTACAAAATTAAGTCATGACTACTCTTCTCCAATGGCAAGGAGTAGAAGTTGTTCTCCTTTCACACATTTGGAAAATTGCAGATAATTAAAGAAGGATTTAAAAAAAAAAGAAAAAAGAAACTGTTTATTAAAGAATGGTTCTTCCATTAGAAATGTGAGTTGATTCATTTCTTTGTGGTAAGAGTCCAGCCATCAGGAAAAATTTCCAGCTATTGAAACTAGTCTGATGGTCTTTCATGTCTTCATGTTTCGTGACAAGAGATGAGTATGTGCTTTGAGAAGGATTCTGGGCTCAAGGGAATTTCATTTTCATATGAAATTAAATTCATATAACTTCCTGAACAATTTCAGAAAAAAATTATGTGAGGAATGTCATTTCATTTCAGCTGAACCAGCTTGTAAGTTTTACCAGCTCTATCTACAGTGCTCATGACGGGCTATAATATACACTCGTACTTCATTTTATTCTTATTTGTGTATCATCTGTCAAATTTTCTTGTTTCACTTTGACTTCACTGTTCTGATTAAATGTTAATATTTTGGTTTTAAATTACATATCCCCTGGCATGTGATGCCACATGCAGAGATTTCTTTCCTGTAGAACTTTAATGAGATGATGCTGTATCAATATATCTGCATGAAGATTTTCAATAATTACAAAAGAAAATATATGTTTTCAACCAGGAATTTTCCAATCTAGTCAATTAAAAGGATATTTTGTTCTGAACCCCAAAATATTTAGATGGTGCTTTCAATACAGAAAATTTTGTTTCAGCATTTGTTGTAAGATAGTTATGTTGATGCCTTCAAAGGTAAATATTTGAAAGGCATCCGTTTTTTTTTAAGAGATTTGAATTTCTGCATTTTCATCCCAAATCAGGAAGAAAAAAACAATACATTTAAATTCCAAGTTTACAAACAATTTCTTAATTTTTAGTCCACAGATATTGGATTACCCTGCTGGAATAAAATGCACATACTGGAACTCCAGCGCCATTTTTGGGAAGACTGTGGATACAGTGACTACATTTCTCAGCACAATCTGCAAGGGAAAACAGAGGGAAATCCAGAAAAAGAGAGATGCAAAACCACCACAAATGCAAAAAATGTTTTTGCAGAAATAGTAGATGGCCCAGGTCCATCCCTTCACTCCAATGGCAATGGCATCACAGGTAACACAAAGTTTTCCTGCTTTGGGCAGCAGTGCAGAGGTAACCTTTCCATGACAAATAGACGTTCAGTATTTTTTTTCTTGTGTGCTGGCCTGAACTTGAATTTTCTTTAATGTTAAACATAAATATCTGAGCACTGCTCCTATTTTCTCCTTGCATAAATAAAGTGTCTACAGGCAGAGGGGTGAGGTACTCGCTGTCGCATTTTTGTTGTGACAACATTAAACAAAGCCACGCTCGGTATTTTCCAGAGGGCCATCTTTGTCTTTACAGAAAACGTAATTGCACCCTTTTAAAATATCTTCCTGGTGCCACAGAGTGTTGGGTAGATGTGCTGAAAGATTTATTGCACCACGGTCCTTTGGTTTTCCCGCAGTTCTAATGGCAATATGGAAAATTTGGGGCTACACAGCTTTTCCTTTTGTTGGTTTTTAGTCTTGGTCTCAAACAAGCTTGGTGCCTCATTTTTCCATTTGCCATATGAGAATGAATGTGCAGCAGGAGGAACTGCCTTGCATTTTCCATTCTTCACGTTTAACATAATCTCCCAGCCTAAGTGCTGAATCACATCTCCCAACTATTTCCTGCTCCAACTGTGCCTTCACTTGTGTTGCTTTTATTTACCATGTCAGCCCGCACCTTTCTTAGCAGTGTTGCTTTTCTTCCCCTTCAAACAAATACATCCTATTCTCTATGGCAATTTTTGAGCTGCGTGCTCAAGTCAGGGGTTAGACAAACCTTATCAGTATGCGTGTGTGTGTATGAGCGTGCACTTGTGGTTGTAATTCAGGTATTTTCTCCCACAGAACAGGACAGTTGTATTGGGAGGCTGGTAAAAGCTAGAGAGGAACAACAGTACAATGCATCAAAGGGGGAACTGAGATTCTTTTTTTCCATAATTTTAGCTGAATGCATCACAAAGTGGCAATTATATGGCACATTTTTCTTCTAAAAAATTGGCCTCGTTGTGCCTCTAGACAACAAAACAGCATGAAGGAACCATACAGGCACAGCTTGGTTCCAAATAACCATGTTTACCTAATATACACAAATATGCCAGGCCTAACTATATAAATATTGCTGTTCTGACTTATTTCTGGAAGTTTCTAAAACACATAACATGGTGAGTAGAAAAGAACATTTACTATTTATTTTCATTGTAGGAAAAGGCATTAAATCTCATGTATAAATATATTTGCGATGTGATAAGGAAAGATGACAGGAGTATCCATGGATTATTTTATACCCACTCACATGCTGAAAAACACACAATGGAAAATTTTATTTGAGGTCTTCAAATTTATATAAGAGGCATTTTGATTTATCTAGAAAATGTTTTCTATGGTATTTAATTTGAATTTATTCATGCTATGGTTTTTCTTTCTTTTATAAAATATTCAAGAGATTCTCAGGGTGACATGAAGCACCTTTAAGAGAACTACCAGTTATCTCCTCTTTTCTTATCTCTTGGGCATCTTTTTCCAGCATTCAGAACTAGTGCTTGAGTTTTAAAGCTCCCTTCCACGATTGCTGTCAGATGAGGTGTATTGACAGAGAGGTTTTGCTCTGGGGACCTAATGTAGTATTTGAATGCATCAGAAATTGCAAATGATGCAAAATGACTCAAAAAAAATATTCCTAACAGAACTCAGAAAATTCCCAGCTCAGAAGCGTGACTGCTTTTAACAAACGACAGATTCCAAATGTAACAGAAGATAATTTCTGTCTGATTCCAGGGGAGTGGATGACAGATGACTCTTAGCCCATGGCACGTGCACCTGGCAGTGCTGTCACAGTTTGTCTGTGCCAAGGGCACAGGGCTGAGATGCCAAACCTGGCTGATAATGGGATTAAGGGCTGTAAGAGGCACCCGCTACCTGTTAGTCAGGGTTTGATTTGAATTGTCGTGTTAGTGCCTTCCAGGAGGATTTGTACAGAACAGAGTCACGGCAGACATTCTTCACTCACTGAGAACTTTTCTCATTTTCAGTTTCTGGGAAAAGCAGGGATTTATGGAGTCTAACTGACCTCTCAGCTGGTGCAGAGGTCAGGGCTGAGATCCAGCAGATATGACTTCCAGTGGTGCCAAGGCTGCCAAAAATTATTGGCACTGGTGTCCAACTATGCCAATCTTTGAGATGACAATTGGAGCTCCATCTCCATGTCACCTGTTCTACTGCTGTCACAGGATGTGGTCTGTGACAGTGGCTGCCCTAGGGCATGAAATGGAGCCTTGCTCCATGTCCCAGTACAAACTGGTTAAACTGGAGCACATCTGGCCCTGTAAAACTGAATGTCACTGTCACAAAGAACCAGTACAAAGCAAAAAAGGTGCAAGGGAAGAAGGATGAAGGGAAGGAAAAAAAAAATACAAAAAGCACAAAATGAGAACCCTGTTCATAACTTAATTTGACTTCTTTTTCAAAAATAATTGTCACCGTTGTTCAAGTCCTGCAACTTATTACTGTAAAAATACCAAAAAAAATGTCTCCTCCCATTTTTGGCGTTTGTTTTAAAGCATTTGAAACAACATGAATTGTGGCTTGACTTTTTTATTTTGTTTTTCTTTGGTGGGTTTGGTATTGTTTATTTGAAAGCACAGAGGCTCCACTTTTTGCTTTCTTATTCACCTTTATTTGTCTACTCCATAAACTTTAATATATTCCCCCAATCTGGAAAAAATTTAAAGATATCTTCCTCTTTCCTCTGGCCACTTTCCAGAGCCAGAAAATTCTTTAAAATTCTGAAGGAGCAAGAAGAGATTTGAAAATAAAAAAAAAATTTAAAATAAGGAAAAATAAATCACTAACATGTTTTTGCAATTTTTTCCCATGCAAATATAAAAGTCCAGAATATCTTTAAAAACCACACATTGAGAATAGAATTTTAAAATTTCAACTTCAAGTGATGGTTTTGTGCTTATATATACTCTACAGTACTGTAGAAAATGAAGAATTTTTTGGCTGCCAACTTATTCCCTCATAAGTACACACTTTTCAGTAAAAATTGTCCTCAACAGGTATTTTAAGGGGAAAATAACCCCAAATGTGTCTAAAAAATCCAAATTATTATCAGTCTTGAATTATCTATCAATTTGCTGAAGAAATTAATCACCTTTCTATGTACAAAAACAATATAAGATTTTTACACAAGAACTCTTCCATGAAGAAGCATGGAAAGACTTCATTGGGTAACTAATCATTTAGGAGAAATAATGAATATATGAAGAGAGATAGCTCAGGGGACTTAATTTAAAAATCTGATTTCTTAACAAAACAATATCTAGTGTAGGTCCCTCCCTGCTGGCACATCTTTGATGTCAATCTTCTGCTGCTGAGTTTTGAATTTTATGCTCCATTGAAACCAGTTCCATCATGGATGTAGTCCAATAGCAAAATTTAAGAATAATTAATGAATTATTTTAGGTTAATTGTTGGATGTCTAGAGGTCTCTTCCAATTTTAATGATTCTGTGATTTCCTTTTTGTTTGTTTATTTTAATTGAATAATAAGAATAAACTCCTCCAGCTGGGATAATGGATGGCTCTGGATTTGTCTCACTTCCTAGACCTATTCCTTTATTTCTTTCCTAGAAATCATAAATCTTTGATGACGTGGCTCCAATTGCCTCAAAGCCACTACATAAACATTATTTTTGCACCAATTTCATTTAACTTCTATTACTTCTTCCCAGAGTTCTGCTCCTTATTCAAATTAAAACCAACCAAACAAACCAAAACCATCTTTTCATTCCTTCCCCTCGTCCGGGTGCCTTGCGGAGCAAAGCGAAACGATGCCTTTGATCTGGGGAGAGCATGGATTTTCTTTCTTCTTTTAAGCAGGCAGACGATATTCGTGCGAGGGAAGGATCAGGGTCAGGCCAGGCACAGCTTGTAAGTGAAGTTGTCTATCTCCAGGCCACACAACTTCACTGCAAGTTTCCCTAATGCCTTGGCAGCGCTCCACGGCCCGACCTGGAGACAGTGAGCTCAGACAAGGAAGCCAATTAGGTTATAACCTGCAGTTGGTTCAAGCCCAGGTCCTGTCGGTGAGCCCTGGCTGCCTTATCCACTAAGCTGCCCTGAATCAGCGAGAGGTTTAAATCGGAACAGTTTGTTTTGGTGGAAAGAAGAAAGAAAAAAAAAATCATAATTTCCATAGAAACAAGAAAAGGATAAAATACTTCATGAGAAAAATGCATTGACAAAAGCTATTTTGTTTTAGTTTATCGTCTTCGTTGTTCCTCTTGCTGTAGATTCTCTGAGAATGTGCTTCTAATTACATCATTTCATTAGCAAATCTCCTGATTTATTTAAAAGTCCATATGTAAATGAGAACAGTATTAAGGGGAAAAGAAAAAACATTCTGGTGCATTTGCATTTGTGGAAAGGGCCAAACCATGAATGAATGCTATCACATTTGGAATTTCCCCTACATTCCCCTATTTTCTTAATACATTTGGCGGGGGTGGGGGGGAGAAAGTAAAAAAAAAATTAAGACATGAGCACGGAATCTCAACTTCCACAAACTGGCACAACTCCATCCAACTCAGTGGAGCTTCTCTGATTTATATCAATCGAAGATCTGGGCTAAAGGTTTATGGGAGTGATGGGAATGGGAGGATTTCAGCGGCGCTTCGCTGACGGAGGAGAGAAGATTCTGTGGGGAGCTGCACATGCAGTGCGTGGCCATGACTGCCTGCGCACTAATTAAACCAGTTTTATATTTTGGTACTGGAAAGATGGTTAAAACCATCTGTTTCTTTTTAGAATATTCTACTAACTAAGGAGAAAATGTGGGCAAGATTAGATCTAGGTGATAAATAGTTGTTTGGGGCTTCTTTCTTCTGCATCTGAAGGTCAAGATCTAAATAGGATTTGCGTCAGTACTTAGGGACAGATGTAAAGGTTTATTGCAGTGCAACAAGCAACATGATCTTAGGTAAATCTCCAATGTTCTGTTTCAACCAAAGCAGTGATTTAATTTATTTAGTGTTCTATTTAAGCTTCCCTCTTTCTGCATGTTTTAACCCTTGCAATGTGGAAGTGTTTAATGCAGTTTGAAACAAACACAGAAAGAAATATTCCCGATATTTTTTACTGAAACTAATTGTGGAATATGACCCAGTCTGAGGCCTCTTACACATCAGGCAATCAACAGGCTGATGCCTCAGTGGAGTGTTCCAGCAAATTACCTGGCACAGCCGTCACAGGGTAGCTGTGCTGGAGCACATCCCTGGAGCTGAATTAGAGGTTGTAAATTGCCTCCACAAATCCCTTCCCTCGTAGTCACTTATTGTCCCACATAAGTAGCTATCATTTTAATTGACAGAGCCTTGTGTGAGGATGCAAAATCATGAAAAATATGATGTGCATCACACAGAGACAAAACACAGCTCCATTGAAATTATACCTTGTCAAGAGGGAAAATATTCTGATTGGCTGAACAAGAATCAAAGAATTTGGAAGACCAGAATGCTGGAATTACCAGGTCTCAAAAAGTAGGGCATTATTTAGTCTTATCTTCCTCTCGACTTATTTATCTTTTCTGTTGGCCACAAAGAAAGGGTGAAAATTTGGAAAGGAAAAGCAGGGAAGAACTAAAATATAAATAATGACAACTTGTATTTGTGGAGTAGATAGTCCAGGAGACAGAAAATGGTACTAAAGCAGTTCCCTTGGGAAAACAGCTTGAACCCAGCTGGAGCTGGGAGCATGGCCATCATGGGCTGTTCCAGAACCCAGGGGTGGTGGCTCTGTGGGCCGTGTCCCTCCCCATTTCGGGGTTTCAGTGGTTCACAGGCTTCGCATTGGCCCTACAAACAAAGATGAATTTCATTCTCTGAACACATCTGTCATGTTAGGGCTCTGACACTTTGCATGATGGTGCTTAGCAGTCGTGGTACTGTGCACACGAGAGATGTTGGCGCTGCCTTTTCTCCTCTAAAACAGATAGCTAATTAAAAAATAAGTACATGTACATACCTGCAATCACAGTTCTGTCACCTTGTGCTGCAAAGCCACAAATGGAATATCTTGCTCTCATGTCCTTCTTGTCTTTGTTTTCTGTTCCAATCTTTATATTACCCTTTGAAACACATGCATTAATAGAACAAAGATCAGGGCTATTTTTGCCCTTATTTAAAAATATTGAAATTAAACATATGTGGCCAAAAGGCTAAAAATGTGACAAATCAAAACACGTTATCCCTCTTGAGTTTTGTTTGATTTTATGTTTTAATATCCTTTGCTGAGAAGGGAGAAATATCTTACACCACAGTGGAAGTCAACAAAGCTATTTCTCTCTTAAAGACTACAGGTAGAGGTGTCCATGTCTTGGTTTTTTACTGAAAAGAGAGATTTTTTAAAAAGATTACATCCTTTATTGATTGATTTATTTATTTAATCCATTCACCGATAGCACAGAAGCTTCTGCTTTAGCACTTTACTGTTGTTGCTTGATTGAACTGTAGAGCTTACTTTTTTATGCAACCCTGAAATCAGCTTCAACATTGAAGCAAAGGCCATGACACTAGAGATTTTCAAGCTGATGGAGTAAAAAATATTGGGTTTCTGTGTATCAGTGCAATAGGTGTTGAAAATATAAAAAAGGGGACCATTGATCAAAATAATAGATAGAAGCATTTTTTAATCTGCACAGGTTCATATTTTCAATTCTACACAAAACCAAAAGACATGCAGAAGTGTCTCTAACTCCCAGAGTATTTGGTATTCTATATATTTTTCGGCTTTTAGCTTGATTTCATTGACAGTTCAGTCAGAATATCATTCTCTCTTTCCTTGTGGGAGACTATACATGTTAAGCTTTTCTTTCTCTTTTTTTCCTTTTTTTTTTTTTTTTTGTTTAACAGAGCTCTCATGTTGTTTTCTTGATACATGTTTCATTTTGCTCTTTAAGCAGAAAAGCACGAGATCTCAAATAGATTTTTTTCTGCCAAAAATCAAGAGTGTTTAAAGTACAGCCAACTTGATGAGGATTTGCTTGAAGGGGAGAGGGAGGTTTCTCCTGCTACCCCAGCAGCCCACTCGTTGTGCATTGGCCAATGGAAAAGCCAATCTCAGGGTGAGGACCAGGGAGTGTAAACCTGAAGGACCTTGACATCCATGATTTAATCATTAGGATGTGGTCCTTTGCTGAGGAACAGCCTCAGGAGGAGGTCAGGTTTCAAGGATAACACTTGCACCAACAGAATGGTGTAAAAGAGATTTATTTTCTCACTGCTGATATTTATTCAATATGTTGTAAGTGCCACAAGTATATTTTTGCCCTTGCATTCAGAACACTTTTAAGGAGAACATGTATCACTGTAAACAGTTCATGGATGAGTAGACTGAGGCACAGCAAAAGCTAATGATCTGACTGTTCAAAATTAATAACTAAATCAGCAAAACAAGTTGCAGAGGAACACAAGCAAGT
This sequence comes from Petroica traversi, assembly GCA_025920805.1. Taxonomy (NCBI): domain Eukaryota; kingdom Metazoa; phylum Chordata; class Aves; order Passeriformes; family Petroicidae; genus Petroica; species Petroica traversi. The sequence continues at coordinate 39,380 of JAHLSL010013543.1, read as the reverse complement.
GGCTGCAGTGGCTTATTTATTATTCTAAATACATTAACGTACCTCAGGCCTGACTCCCACTCCTGAGGGCAAGGCTTTTTTGATGCAAAGCCTCCAATATATCCAATTTTGCTCTGAATGCTCTGGGAAATAAGAGTTAACTTTAATGAAAGCTCTGTTTGTGCTTTAAAATGTCATATATATAGCCTGATTAATGGAAAGGGGTTAGAAAGAAATATATTTTAATATGGAGAACGTAGTTACCAGTGCACTATCAGAGCTCAACTGACATGGGACGCAGTCTAAACAAAAGTCAGCAGCTACTAATGAGGCTTGTTAGTGATGCTAATCTATGTAAATGTTATTAATTGAGAACATCTATCTTTTATCTCCAACATTTGGTAATCAGGCAATTAAAAAACAATGACATTCCCGGCGGTTGTTCTCCCAGTTAAAAAAAAGTGATCAAAGAGTCCTGAATAAGGAAAGGGAAAGTCCCTTATCAAGAGCTGGGCCTTGCCTTGGGCTACCAGGGCTCATTAAAGGCAGAAAAGCTCTGTTGATCACCAATTAACCTGATTTGTAGGAACTCTGATAAAGACCTCAAACAACATGAGTTTTCTTAACTATAATAAATGACACAGTTTATTGACAAAAATAAAAACGTTTGGTTTGAAAAAAGAACATAAAGGAGCTATTCAAATTGGATAGCCCTACCACACACCAGGGCTGGAAGACGTGGGATGGGTTTAACTTCACCACACTGGTGGCATATTATCAATGCTAGATACAGTCAAACCTATTAACTGCCATATACACAACAACCAAATATATACATATTTGGTAGCTGTCACATAAATTTCTGTCATCTCTAGTCATAACAGACAGCAGATTGCATTAATTATGTATGTACTATGCTCATGAATGGAAATTCAGCGCTCTAGGGTGAACTCTGCATCTCGAAACACGAAAGTAAAAAAAAAAAGGATATTTTCTTGAGGCTTAATTGGTGGACATTTTGTGATTATACTTTTTTTTTTTTAATCTTAGCAGTTGCCTTAAATTATCCCTAGTGTAAATTTCCATATGGCTTTTTAACCCATTCTTTCCTTCCTGGAGAATTTAGTTCTTCCTCTCAGGTATTGTTCATAGTGTCACGACGAGTAGGTGTAACACCACAGTGTGACTGTCAACTATAATTGTAATTATTGCCAGTGGTTTATTAATTCACATGGTGATGGCCTGTCCATGTTTATTTCTCTGGAGAAAGAGAATAATAACTAAATGTAAAACTTGGGCCTTGAGTGGAAAAGTAACACAAATATGGTACCAAATTCAAGCTTTCTCTGTATTTAAAGGTTAAATGGTTTTGGTTTAGCACCACAGATATTCCACCAAACCTCTGTGCTGTGAAATTATCTGTTACAAATAAATTGTATGCACAGTGGGGACCTTACCAGCATTAGCATGTCTTATCAAATTATACCCTGGGCTTACATTGTTTTATATGCAACACTTTTAAGTGTGCTTTAGGTCTTCAATGATAAAATGCATTTGAGACTGTGAGATTAAAGCTGCCTTATTAGCTCTATCAAGTAGCTGATGTCCATGATCTTTATGGGCCGGATTTGACTTTGATAAGAATCAGATTGGGTCATAAAGTGAAAAAATACCACTGTCACTTTTTCTGACATATCCATTTGACACGTGCAGGACTGTATCTTGGGTTTGTACATAAAAAATTCAGCTCACTTTTCTTCCTGATGATGGACACCTTCATCATTTCCACAAAGATATTTTCCACTATAAAATATCTTTTCCTCCTCACATCAACCTTCTTCATTCTCTGTTCGTGTCTCTTCAATGTAGAACAGAAGCAGTAAAGAAAATCATATGGGGAGGTCCGATGCCTTTAAATGAGCAATTTTTAAGAAACCTCAGCTCACATACACATATTGATGATATGTCGTGTTTAGCAGAGAACATTTTTGGTGTCAGAGGATGTGTCTGAGAAGAAACAAAAAAGAGACATAGCAGTCAGGGTAGCATGAAATGTCAACACCCCCTTTGAAGCCCAGACCTCTTTTTATTAAGATGATAAAATGAAAGATCAGCTGCTTAACGGTGGAGCGTGTGAATATTTTGATCTGAGATGACGTTTGTGGTTTTGCTTTTTTAACTAATGCATTAGTGCCTCTCCCCCTCAAAAAAGGTATTAGTTAGTGATATCATAGGTGAGCTTTTATCTTACCATATAGATCTGAGCATGTTTTACAGCAAAGATAATTATCTCCAACCAGCGATTTTGGTTGGTCTTTGATTTAGCTGTTCAAGCAGATGCCTCCATAGAGATTCCATTATGCACAAACAATTGTATTTCATTGGTGAGTGCCCCGCATGCCTACCTCATTATTAGAACCCAATTAATTTTTTCTTTGTAATAAAATGGAAAGACTTAGAGCTAACAGGAAGGCTAATCTAAAGAAATTTGGACCAACCGCAAAGAGTACCTGGAAGGAGCATAAAGAAAGACGAGTGGTAATTACGTGACACATGCACACACACAAAAAGGAAAGAACATGAATTGAAGTTTCAGAAACAGGCCCAGGGAGCACAGATCGCAATCTGGCTAGATTGTGAAAGTACTACTAAGATGTCTTAATTATATGATTGATGTAAGCTTCAAAAGGAAACTTGGTGTTTGCAACGGCTGCAAGGTTAGGAGTGTTATCTAATGTATAAAGAAAACCACCACAGAAGGCAAACAGTGCACGTGAAACTTGAGACCTTTCTCTCTCTGAACCAATCAATAACGTCTTATTTTTAATCTGTATTATGTTTAAGAAAATGTGATGATACCCCAGTTGAAGATCACACAAATAATTATGCTAATAATGACTGACTTTGTAGGATCTACAAGGAGTGGATCTGCAAGAGCTGTCGATTGAATTCCTGTGACACTGCAGACAAGGGGACCTGGTTCAATTACCTGACAGAAGTATGAAGACTTCTTGTTTGAGACAAACTGGGGAAAACACTGCTTGGGGACACTGATTAACACATTCTAACACAGTTCTGATTACTTTAATCCAGTGACTTAGCTTACCAGCAAATTATCTGTTTTCAGGGTAGTGGAGGTAGCTGACACTGGGAATCTCATCTTGCAAGGAACTGTGGTATTTCAAACGTTCTTTTCCTCCAAATCAAGATAAAAAATCCCTTCAAAATCATTATTTTAGTAATCTTTTCTCTTTTTTTAACATTTTCTTTTAAACTTCCAACTAGAAATTATTTTTAATCACTTTTATCATTACAATTGTTGTTATCTATGGGAAATATATAAAGAAAATTTAGAATCCACCAAAAGGAAATATTTTTTATAATTTGGAGTTAAAAATTCAATGAAGAAATCAAAACAATTTTTTTAGTCAGTTCATTGTATTCAAGAAGGATATTTCTTCATTTGAAAATGAAGAAATGAGTGGAAGCTGGTTTCTGAGCTCACCATAATTTTGCAGAAGGTGACCAAACACTCTGTATGTCTCTGTCTATCAGTACCAGGCAATAAACTGCTTTTCAGCCTTTTTTTCTTTTTTGTGTGTGTTGAGCTATTTGTTCCAGGGGATATGGGGAAATGTTACCTTTCCATACAAAATGCATTCACCTCTGTACACCCAACCAAGTTTATTCAAAGGAACTACAAAGTATCCAAAATGGTAGATGAGATGGATGGACATGAAATAAGTCTTTATCCACAATGGACAGATGAATGAGATTAAACCTATACATTCTTTATGGCAGAAAATATGTTTTTAATGCAAGCATCCACACAAACATCTTCTGAGATGGTTTTGGGTAGTCCAGACTACCCACTCTTGTCAGGGCTTGTTATTGAAGGGAAACTCATCTGTTTGGAGATGTCCAAATAAAATCATAACTCTGTTGGCCCAATTCTATTTAAAAGTCCTTTTATGAATCTTGATTGACCAGGCACGATGATAATAGAGTGAGAGTTAATGCTACAAGCATTGCACACAAGAGGCAAAAATAAAAGCTCTACCGTGCAGACAGGAGGGGTGAAGGGTCCATTGAAAAGCAGAGAGATTAGCAACTCATCACATTATATGTGGGTTATCAGGAGACAGAGGTAATGAAAGTGAGACCTATATCCTTGATCAATAAGAGTTTGACTGCATTTTGAGTTCATTTTCCCCTGCCGAGAGCGAGACAGCAAGCTTACTATTGATCACAGTGTTAATCCATAACTAGTCTGGGCCCTAGCCTAGTGGAACAAGGAGGAAAAATAAGATAATAAGCAGGAACTCTTGATCTTTTATTATGGTGTGCTAGATAAAGAGAGTGCAAGGTTCAAGGTGAAATACTTTATGGTTAACCCCTTCTTTGCTGCTTAACTCCAAGTGCATGAATGAAAGTAAATTAGCCAGGTCTCATGTTTTGATACATATTGACCTTGAATCCTGTTGACAAACCCTTTGCTATGGAACCCCCACGTGTGTACAGGTTACCACTCCACACCTCTTCAAAGCCCAGGGGATGGAGCACTCACGTGGCATCTGAGTGATATTGGGGTCATATCCTCAGCTAGTGAAAGCCTCTGTCTACTCCTGAAATAAGCAGGAGTGAGTCCTTAAACCACAGCTTAGCAGGGTTGTTTGAAAATTGAACTTGCTGGTCTTAAGACAGACAATAGTTTCCATTGCTTGCATATTTATTCCAGCACATTTAGATATTCCATGGTCATTGCTTTTGCTTGTGAGTTGTCTTTTTCTCTCCTCTGCTGTTTTTAACTGACAACATGTGCAATTAAGACAACTTTTTCCCATGGCAACACCTGATTGATGTCAGAGTTTGGGGTAAGCAGCTGATGGAAAGTATGGCAGTCACTTTTTTAGTAAATCCTGGGAAAAGGAGGAAAATTAACATTGTTATTGCAATTAACAATTGCCATACAAATGTTATTACAATTATTGCAATTGCAGTTAACAATTAACATTGTTATATGTTTTTAACTATCAATATTCCATACATCACAGCTTCAGTAAAATTTCAAAATATCAACATTCCCTTCTAAAATGACTAAAATGAGCTCTTCTTCTTAATTAAAGTTTCTATAAAGCATTCAAAATACAAGTTTTAAGTTCTTTAAACTTGGAGGTGAAGAACACACCAAGGGCTTAGTCAGGTAGGAAATACCTCCTCTGGCTCCTGTATACATGCAATAGAAATATTTGTATTTTTATAGGCATTCAGCCTTTCTGCCTTGTGTGTGATCCCATCACAGCTCAGCACATAACAGCTCAGTGCTGCATTTCCAGCCTGAGTTGTCCCATATTCCACCAAAGCAGCGCCACTCATGCTGTTGAAAATCTCTTTGGGATGTGACTGAGAAAAGCCTTGCAAATGTATTTTATGAGGATTTTTTTTCATTCTCTTTAAAAATGGAATAAAATTGACGGAACTCTTCTCTATTCCTTGATTTTTTTGGGGCCAAAAGTCGCAAGTTTGGTCTGCTTAGGTAAAAATTACTTGTCTTCTGTAGACTGCCTCAATGCACATCATTCCTGGTGAACAGGAGACACAAAGATGCCAGCACACACATGGCACTGAAGGAGAACTCTTATTCATCCCAGCATAAGTCTCACTTTAGTGTTATAATTTGATCCTACAGCTTGGCCAAATCATAATTATGCTCTGCCTGCTAATGGCACGTTGTTGCTTTGACTGGGTAATGTACTTTTCAGCTCTCTCAGGCTACACCTAACTCATTCAGATAGCCCATACAACTAATTTACAACCTCTCTGGAGCTACCTTACAGTTGGCTCCTCTTAGTAGTTGTTAAATTATCCCTATGTATCACTTATATGTTGTATGATTTGGTTGGGATAATTAATGCCTGCAAAGCATTCTGAGGTTTTGGGATGAAATGTACAGTAGAATTACAATGAAATGATGATAAATAAATACTGCAGCAAAAAAATCCTGACAACAGCTTTCACATGCTATTAAAAACACAAACCTGTAGCTGGAATGCTCTTTTCCAGCTGTGACTGCCCTGTAGTCTCAGATACTCAAACAAAGAGAAGATTAATCTTCAAGTGGTAGATAGTCACTTATTCTTTAGTGTTCAGCATGTTTTACACAAGGGTGTGTAATTCAACTATTCACTGTAACATAAATCAATTTATGGACAAAACAAGAGGAGGAAAAAAATCCCATTGTTCTTTAGCTTAATAATACGCACACAAAAAAAAATAATAAAGGGGAAAATGAATTACAGGAGTCCAAAGAAAATGCAATGGTTTTTAAAAAATGTCAAATGGTTAAAATATTGCTGTAGGCAGCACCCACAGGTTAAGCTGAGTGATCCTTCCTGCACGGAAGAAGAGAAGCAGAGGCTCCTGCAGATCAAAAGCAAGCATCTCTTTGCAGTTTTAGGGGCTGTGTTTACTGGACTTTTCTCCTTTATTTTATAGTATTTCAGTAGTTCAATGAATGTTATTAGTTTAACATTCTGAAAACACAGCTTTGACTGCAGAGGCTCAAGTAGTTGATGCTTTTAATTCAAGGTGTTGGTTTTCCCCGACAAGGAGGTTTCCCCAAACTCTCTCATCTCGTTTTTGTCGTGCACTTGAAAGCACTCATTAAGTCTGCAATGAAAGGAGGTTGTTAGAGCAGAGGAAATTGTAAAGTGGACTCTTGCACAGGAGCTGCTTTATAAGGCCATGATCTGGACTGGACACTGATGCCTCGAGTTTCTTACACAGCTATTTATAGATGCACGTGAACAAGGCATAGATCTGTGTGCTTTGAACGACATCCCCTAAATCTTTATGGATTGTATTTTCTGCCTACAGCCTCCATTTATGCACATGCCAATATTTAGTGCAATCGCTGCACAAATAAATGTTATTGTCTTCATCTAACCATGGCAGCAACCTTAAAAATATCCCTCATGACAGATGTGTGTACAGAGATTCAAACATACAGATAAAGACGTCTGTGTTCCCCTTGTTCAACGTGTGCCAAGCCAATAATGAAATGCAATGTAACATTTATAGTCAGATCAGAGCGTTGTGGTTTTACTCTCTTGAAAGTACCACAGTTCTCAGGCTGACATTTCTGCCCAAGCTGCCCCTAGGGAGGGCTGCAGAGCCCTGCTAAATATTTGCAAATGAGGCTGCCCCTTGTGAGAATCTAATGTGGAAAGTTTTACCTTCAAACTTCGGGGCAAGTATTCATTAAGGAAGGAAAGGAATCATAGTCTGGAGCTGGAATTCTGTTTTACTCTTTGTTAGGATAATTTCACCACGTTTCTAGAAGTGGCATTCAGAGCCAGCCTCTGGAGACAGGGCAAGGTTGTGATTCCAAGTATTGAGTTATGCATTTTGTTCAGGGAGGAAGGATGTATAGGAAAGGAAGATATAGCAAACCATGATCAAAATAACTAAAGTGATATGGATTTTAATCAATTTATGGTCTAGTTTTCACATACATAAAGCATCCAGAGTGAAGCCCTAAAGAGACTCCCTCAAGTCTGCATCTGCTGTATCCTTACATTTCATGCCTGGTTATCAAATAAGTTAGGGTAGTTCAGTAACTCTCTCGCAAAATACTTTATAAACTCAGAATTTATCCCTACGACATTTTTTTTGGCCAATATGTCAAGTTACAGCTGAATTTCCTTAGGCAAAGTGAGCCCCTCCTTTCCACAGTGTTTGAGATGCTCCAAAAGGACCAAGCTGGATGTGGCAGAGGCTGCCAGGTAGGATGGAAAAATGCAGCCTTAGAGGGCAGCAGCCAGATGCCAACACAAATCACAGAATATTCAAAGAGCAGCAGACAACAGCAATAAAATAATAATTTTTTAAAAAAGTGGTGGTAGATGTCAATCTTTTTTATATAGTTTGGAGTTCTTGGGTGACCTGTGCAAAATGTGTTGCTAATAATTATGTCCCCAATCCATTTTATAAAAGTCAGTGCCTGGACATGCTGAGATATCTGGCATAAAAATGAATTCTCCTGAACACACTAATAAAGTGGCAGTGGGATATTTTACTGTAACAGAGACTGTAATCACTCTGAGGAATACTGGCATGAGATGTTTCAAAGCGGGTTTCAGCTCCAGATTGTCGAAACTAACAATAATTTCTGTAATTATTTTATATTAATTATAGGTCATCTACTAATATCTTTAATTAATTAACGCTGTAATGTGATTATGTAATTTATAGTTACTGTTGAAAAAGGTTAATTTGTCAAGAAAGACACAAGGTAAACAGAAATGTTATTAAAACCCTGTATAAACATTCAATATAAAACTTGAACTAATCTAAAAGCAACACTATAAAGAAATAAATGCTTAAACATCCATATACTTACAGTCATCTATCCACTGGAATTTCACAGAATAGTTGGATTTCTTATGGCAGTTTTTCTGTCCTTAGATATGATAAATCAGATTTTTTTTTCCAGTAGGAATTTTAATCTAAAAAAAATAATTTTTTTTGTATCTTTGAAGAAATCTTTCCTTTTAGCAACATTTTAGCCAAAGGAATTCTTTTAAAATATGTTTAACTTATTATTGTGATTTCATTTACAAGGTAAACTGTTCTTATTCAGGACAAATGTAAATGAAAATATAAGGAGTTCGGTAATCAGACCAGTCATATTTTTGAAACAAAGTTTGAAATCTTTGAAATGTAAGCAATTTTTTCCCTCCATCATACTGATATTTTCAATGAGTTTGTGGTTTACCTTATTATCAACCCTAAAAAAGTACATTTATCATTTTCTTGGCTAAATTTCCCAACGCCACAGGTCTTTAGGAAACCAGAATTACCTTCAGTGAAATTAGAGAACATTCACAGATCTCATTTCCATGCTCTGGGTGGGCTTTTAGCCCTGAAAATCTTCAGATTCCCCTTTCCCAGGGTATCTTAGAGCCACTGCCAGGTTTCTCACATCTCTTCTTGCTGCTGCATCTCTCAGATTATTTTGTGCCTGAGTAACTTGGTTCAACAGAATATTTTTTCTGAACTCACAGGAATTGCCCTTATTTGTTTCAAACATGGCAGCAGCTGAAGTTCTTGGGAGTTCTTTGAGGGACGTTGCCTCTTCCTACATGATTATGCAAAAACCAAGGGTGGTTTGGGTTGGGATAGGGAAGGAAAAGAGGCAAACAACTGACAAGAATCAGGCAAATGAGAGCCACAATGTTAAACAGGTGTGGCGGGATCAGAAGCCATTCCTAGTGTTCATTACTGGCATATGCTGTAATCCTATCAAATTATTTCAGCAACCTGATGTGAGAATGGGGTGTGGGGTAGAAATTTGCAGATGGTAACAAGGGCAAAAAATGCCGAATGAATGTTAAATCTGCACAGCGTAACATTTTAGCATCAAAGTGAGCATTTAGTACCAAATACCATTAATTAACATTTCCATGGGCTTTTTATTAAATGCTTGCTCAGCAAGTCAAGTGTCTTTCAAGCTCCGAACAGCTGTGAATGTATAAAAATATATTGACACAGATATATTCATGCATGCAAATAAATGTATTTCTTTCGTTTGTTGTGAATGATTGTTATTATATTATAGGGTTTTAACAAGTTAAAAACTAATTTGCATTAACAGTTTGAGAATTTGAAAGGGGGTTGTGCATGAATACCTGTCTACCTGTCTATAATCACTCTGAAGCATCTGGTCCCAGCTAATTCCCTTTTTCCTCCTTGTTAGTAACTCACTCCAAGGAAAGGGGAATGGGCCTTTACCCAGATTTCACTTCCTGCATTTATTTTAAGGCAACTCAGGTACTCATTTAATTGCAGCCTTCAATCCAGAAAAGTTGGTCAATGCCATAAAAAGGGAATAAATTGAGTTTAAAATAGTGCATTGCAGTGAACAGTCCTACAGTAAGTGCAGCGCTCACAGCTTAATCATCAGACCCAGACAGCAGTCACCTGATAGCTTTTGTTTTTCACACTGTGATAGCAACTAAATTAATTTGTTTCCTAATAAAATAGTTCAGGATGTTGAGAAAACAAAGATAAGTAGACAGAATCCTTATTAGGATCACCAGTATTAACATAAAATCCTTTTGTGCTCATTAAAGAAAATACAGTCAATTTAATTAATGCACATTAATCCCCAGTTGACATTAAAATCAGATAAAAAACAACACTGATATAGATTATTAAAATGAGACAAAAAAAAAAGTGTACAAGGTGGCCTCTATAGGAAAAAAAAAATTCCTGGAGACTCAAGGTTCCCTTTTCTTTTTCCCTTATGGAAAATGTAATCTGGTTGTCTGTGCATTACTCTAAAGAAAGTTTGCAGCCACCAGTCCTTTTCCTGTGGGACTCAGGGGTGGAGAAAGAAACAAACTGGAGGCAAACATCTGTCCCATGCTGGGGTGATGTGGAAAAATTCTTTATCATCCTTACACTGGTCCCTGCTGGAAGTGCAGCGCTGGTTTTGGCAGCCCCTGAGCTGGGTTATTTTTGGGATAATTGCTAAGCCTGAGAAACTGCTGCTCATCTTCTTTATCCCACGTGTGCTTTTTGTACTTTGCTGCTCTGGCCACGACCCAGCAGCGTGTTAAGGCATGGAATGATCCCCGAGTGGGTGTGAGCTCATCCCTGCTTGACAAAGCCCAAACGTTTCCCTTTAGGCATGAGGTGCCTCCGTCAGGTCTGTGAGATCCTTCATGTGGCATCAGTTAAGCAGGTGCTTAAAAACAGTATCAAAAAAACACCTGAGTGACTCAGGTGTGTCAGACTGATCTGCCAAAGCATTGTGGGTGTTCAGGCACTTAAATCTCCTCAGCCTTCCATGTGTGTTCAAGTGTATCCTGTGCTTGGATGTGTGAGAACACATGCAGTACTCTGGCTGGGAACAATGCAGGTATTTGAGCCCCACCTGATTAGGAGCTGTTTGCTGGCACGGTGACAGTGCCAGCCATGGACAGGAGCTCTTGTTTGCTCGGGGACCTCTAAACCCAGCACTGCACTGAGCTATGTGGGAAAGCTCTGCCAAGACCAGGCTGCTCTGGGTACATTTTCAGTGACTTCTCAGTGGAGTGGGAATCCAGGGACCATCCAACATCCAGTCCTATTCCCTTATGATTTTCAGTGATAACTGGGGAGTTTGAGGGCTGGGATTTGCAACAGTGATGCTTTAGGTGCCTGAAAGCCCAGGGGATCCCAGACTTAACATCTTCACCCAAGAGCCACATTTCCTCCTCTCTTTCCCTACTGCTGGCTCTAACCACCGAGACACAGAGCCATGCTCATGTTTGCATTCTCTGTGGTCCCCTTTTTCTGCAGAATGCAGCCATTTCAGGAGGAACTGATGGAAACATGCACATTTCATTTCCCAGCAGAGATGGAGCAGGTGCTTATTCCTCTCAGACAGAGGAGAGTAGATCAGCATCTCTCTGGGGCAAGTCTAACCCCTGGAGGTCTGATGAAAGGGCAGGGAAATCACACCTTCCAGGAGGGAAAAGACAGCAGGTCAGTCCTTTTGCTTCACCCAGCTCATTTTCTCTTTTAAAGACCTGCTGGATAAGCACAGTGACATCATTTCTGAAGGGAAAAAGCAGAAAACACCAAGCTGTTCAGCCCTGCCAAGGGACAGAGAGCCCTAGACCTGCCTAAAGGCAAACTCTAGGCACTTGCCAGGCTTCAAGGAAAAAAGGTGCAGTGCCTACAAATTCTGGGCTTATTTTGATCAGCAGCTGCACAGGCTTTTTGAGAAGCCACATTTTGGATATGGGTGTGTAAGTGCCTCACATAAGTTCCCTTTGAAAATTGGTTTTAAATGGCTCTGCAAATATTATTTTACTACTTTTTTGTTGAATGGGAACTGAAATAATTTTCTAATAGAAGGTAGGTGTTGAGGAGAGATTGATCTTCAAAACGTAGCTTAGATTTCAACTGAAGATGTCAGAAAAGTTTTCTGAAAGAAGAGATGTAGTAAGTTCTGGTTTAGAATTCTTGCATATCTAGCAAAAACTAATTCATTTCCATGGAATATTTCAATAATATGTAGCTGTCCTCCTGGACACCAGTATTCCTAAAATACCTTTCAAGTCACAACAAGTTTGTGAGTGAGTGAGTTTTGCCTTTGATTGACTGGTTATATTACCATGCATACAATACATTCTATTTCTTCATCAGTACCTGGTGGTTTTATTTTGCACAGATTTTAAATCCAGACAGACAATTTTTTTTTATCTTTTCCTCCAGGATTTTTGTCTCTATTAGAACCTTATGCCCTCCTTTATTGATTACACTCACAGACTCTTATCTTCAGCTTATAACTTATTTTATTAACTACTTTAGAAAGTGAAGATAAAACATGAAGGAGGAGAAAGGGAATTGTGTGGTTATCCCATGAACAGGAAGGTTTATTTTTAGAGCATACCTCGGTGCTAACAAAATAGACTAATTCTTTTTCTTTTTAATGGCATGACATGTTCCAAACTATGATAAGGTTTTGGGCTAATTAAATAAGAAGTGAGGTCTGTTAATGTACAGTTTTTATGATAGATGTTAGCATGTCGAGTCTTTCCTTCTTTTTGCTTCATATTTTAAAGTTTCCTTTTATGTGTGTGAAAAATGAGTAAAAGTGTCAAGCCTTATCACACCTGACCTTGTTTTTTGGCTAGCCTCTTTCCCTTATCTATCGAACACATTACTCTCCCCATCATAACGTGGTAGTGCAAACATCGCAGCTGCCCAGCAAACATGACCAAAGCTACCTTTAAACTACCTCTAGACTCTTTAAACTCAACTAAAAGGCTGATTAGGTTCCACCTCTTTGGTCATTATCTCATTCCGATAGCCACGCAATGAAAAAGCAATCTAGTAAAAAGCTCTCTCCTAGGAAAACTAGTTAAAGTGTGTGCTTGCTCAGGACGGTGTACTTAAAGAAAACAATTTATTCGTTCGTCAAAACCAACTGTGTAAACTAGTTTAGCTGTTTGCCGAGGCTTGGAATGAACAAACGTTGTTGTTTTCCTCCCACAGCTCCTCGGGGAGGGGAAACGGGGGGTCCGGGCGGTTCCGGCCCCGGCGCTCCCG
>JAHLSL010013543.1:0-21297 GCA_025920805.1 Petroica traversi | reverse complement strand
TCTGGGAGGTAAGGATGGGTGACATTTCCACCATGAGATCCGTCCTTCCCCCTCCCCGCTGCCCCCCTTTGCGTCCCCCCTTCCAGCCCTAAATGTGTCATGCTTTGTCACATCCTCTGCGTGTGTGTTTTTAGAGAACATTTGAATAAAAGGCTCGATGCCAGGTATTGGTGACACAGTGGGTGGAATTTGCAGCCTTTCCACAAAGAGTTGGAAGCCTCCATTTGCATAAGGTCAGGGTACAGCTTCTCACAGAACTTTAGCAGCATCTCTGTCTCTTAGCAACACTCTTGCACTCTTGGTCCCTGCATTAAATTGACTGGTCCTTTCCTTTTCTTCCTTTCATAGGGAGGCTTACAATAAAATGTCACCCTTCCAACCTGTGCCTGTCACCCAGTAGGTCATCTGTTTCTCTTACACCTCCTCCCCCCCCACCACCACTTCATCTCCAATTAGGGGATGAGATTATTCATTTGGTGGATTCCCAAAACTGCTTCGTTTTTTATTTTGTTAATTAATATTAATAACATTTCTTCCTTTGTATTAATAAAAAGGACCCCTCATAAACAGTGAGGAGATAAGGAGCAAATTGCAGGCACCTGCAAAACAATGGGATTGGAGTGGGGTAATAAGGCGAGTGGAGATAGAGAGAGCAAGGTTTAGGTCATCCTCTCCACCCATTTAGTTGATGCAGGGTTGAACTCAGCATGGAAGCCTTCAATGTGCTCAGAATATTAGAGTCACCCCTCTTGGCTCCGGCATGGGAATTGGTGACAGAATACAGATGCTGATAGGTGGTGTTAATGGAGGGTCAGCCTTGGACAATAGTATCCATCACTTGCCTCATGGCTCTGCTGTCAGATGGAGTCATTTCTGACTGCTCTATCACCAAGATTTGGGAGAGATTCAATTATTACCTTAGGCTTGGCAGCGGTAGATACAAATCTATGCCCAAAGGACCGGAAAAGCCACCCCGTCTTCTTTCCCAAAGTGTTTTTTTTTCCCTTTCCTAATAAAATGAATATTTTTTAAGGGGGGGGGGGAGGAAAAAAAGGAATTCAATGTCTCTGCCATTAGATCTGTCCCTCTGCTACGAATTCATGGGAAAAATCAGCCAACACTTTGCTCGGCCTCCGAGTTACCCGGCAGTTCCTACGCACTGACAAACTTTTGTAGGGAAGGTTATGGCAGAACCTCTAAACTTTGGAGTCTGTACGGAGAGTTTGTGCTTTTTTCCTCGAGATTCCGGGCTCTGCATCCCTGGTAGGGAAGTAAATCCCGCCCCTGGGTGCCGGGGGATGAGCAGGACACGCTGCGGAGCCCCCTCTTCACCCAGGGCGGGTGGGGAGATTATTTATGAAGAGCCCTCGTTAACTTTAAGAACGGGGCTAGAGGACAAACTTTAAGCACGCAAAAGCACTCTATTTCCCCCTTTCTACTTTTTAAAGGTATTTAAGTGGTGATAGCCGTTTTAAATTCAGTCCGGATTTTATTCCCCGGCTCCCTGTGGCGACCTGATCCACTTCTAAGGAGGAATGGCTTGTTTTCTCTAACACGTTATCCACCTCTTGAGTGGTGCAAATGCTAAGGTGAAACCTGGTGCTTTTCAGTGGTATTTCTTCAAAACTCTTATTCAAACGCCCCCCTCCCTCCTGGCTGCTCCTCCCGAAGCTTTCAGACACTGTAATTCCTGCAAGATAAATTCTCAGGTAATGGGTTCTGAGAAAAAGCAACAGAGGTTAGGAGTCAACTGCCTCCTCTTTAATAATTCACATGTCATATTTCTTCCACTTTGTCAAGTTGGCTAAAGAAGATGGGTAGGGCTGAGACAGGCAGACACTTGAGTTTATTATCAAGGGCTGGGGGGACTCAGGGAAGGGCGATGCCCTCGCTGCCTCTGGCAGAGGGGCAATTCCTGCTGCCCGGCTGCAGGGTTGTGTCTGCTCGCCCATCTCTCGGAGACTGAGCAAAGAAACTTTTGGTTTCCAGCAGCCCCACTCCTACCTGGCTTTGCTCTTCCTTGGTCCCCCATTCTCCTCTCCTATTTACCACTAAAGTTGTTACTCGGCCCTTCGATTCTTTTACTACTACAGAACTTTTTAGAAGTGTAAAACAAGTAAATTAAAAATAAATCTCAGGGAGAGCCGTACTTTATTTAATTTTTATTTTAGCCACCGTTCTGTGATTTGTCTCCCTGAGTGCTAATACACTTTCTCAGGGGATATTTCTCTACGCAGGTTTGTAAAAGTTTCGGGACTCACTGGCTCGAACTCAAACAGTTTTGGTTAACTAAAGGAAGGCTAAGATTTAGCAGTGAGGTGAGGAAGTTTGGTTTGGGCTCTCTTACCCCAAAACAGCTTTGCAACAAAACTCCAGCGACTGCAAATATAGACAAAAACTTGTTACTGAAGGGGAAGAAGCAAATAGTCGACTCCTAGGAAATTGATCATCCCTCCTTAAGTGCTAAAGTTCTCCGAAAAGAGTTCAAAATGTATATATTATAATCTCAGGAATCCCCACTTATTTGTCTTTTCAGACGGCTTTTAGAAAAACTTCCAAGGTTTTCTAAATTTGCACTGTCCTGCCTCATCCTTGACACGTCCTTCCACCACATTCCCCAGCCCTATCTTCGAGTGTGAGTGCGGATAATGTCATGTACCTGTGAAGGTGTCAGCTGCGTTTTGAAATAAAATAGAAGAAACGGGGAAGAAAAGCATTTCCCTGAGTCACACTGTCTGCTCTGGAAAGCACAGATACAGGTGAAAACACGAGCGACAGCGGAGCAGAAAACGTCTTTATTCTTCTGGGAGCTGCCTCTTTTCCCCTCATACTATATTGTTATTTTCTTCATGCTATCGTTTAAAATAAAAACAGGTTTTTTTCTAACAGTCTTTCATTGAAGCAGCAACACATTTTAACTGATCTTTTGCAGTGTGGTCTCTTATGTGTGGCCATAAACAGTGTCTTATCCAGAAACAGTAAATCTGTCTTATCTCTCAGATTTTGGTAACTTTATGCATGAAAGGGAAGAGCAAGCAACTTTGGGGGATTTAGTAAAAACGACTTATCAGTGTAAGCAAGGATAACAGCAAACCCTGAGGCCCACGGGAAGTTTGCCCTTGTGATACTGGTCAGGGTTTGTTACATTTTTGGTTAGAGGCTCATGACTTTCACTCTCTCTGCAGGCATCATTTCCAGAAACAGGCAGCTCTGCTTTGCGGTGAAGATTGCTCCGGGATTTCGTTGGTTTGTTTTTTTCTTCCTTCCGAGAAAACCCTTTGTGTGACTGGGGCTTCAACACTTCAAAAATAAATACAAACCCGAAACAAGACCCACGAGCCAAAGAGAAATAACAAGCTGACAGTCACCCGCCCGGCTGGAGAGGACTAGGGGAGCATCCTTGGGGAAGGGATGCAGGAGTGCTCCATGCTGTAATTCCTGCCTTCAGCCCTCCCGATGAAACCCTGTTTGTCCCTTGGCTTGCACAGAGGTGGCAGGATGGCACAGAGGTCACCCCTGGGCTCTTCAAGCACACTAGTGTCCCCACACTGTCTGCAATTGTCGCGTTTCTCCGTGCCCCGAGGAGGGTGAGGCTCTCCCCGTGCGGTGCTCACCTGCCATAAGGCACGACACTATCCCGGCTGAAACTCTTAAATTCACAGTCTGACACTTCAAAACTTTTTCTAAAAATTATTATTATTTATTTTCCAGACACCAGCACTCTTCTCTTTTTTTCTTTTTTTCTTTTCTCTCTTTTTTTTTTTTTTTTAATTTTTTCCCAGCTCCCGAGATGGGAGTTGATTTTCCCGGTGCCAAACCGCTCCCAGAGACACCCGGCAGGGCTCGAAGGGAGAGACAGAGCCATCCTCCATTGGCAACCAGCGATGAAACGCACTTGAAAAGCTGCCAGGGAGAATTAGGATGGTAGCCCTATCCTGCAAAATCAGATGGTTTGCAGTGTCCCTGAGCAGCTGTTAAGCTTGTTGAGGTTTTTTTATTAGTATTAGTAGTATTATTTCCCGGCATATTTTTTAACACCTGCGAAGTTTGTCTATGAGGATGCCACTAAAGACAGAAGTACTGAGTGCTTGACAGACTCCATAAAGTCCTTGGCATGCTTCTGGGTACGTGACAGGTCCGAGGAGCGGGATGCGAGAGCGGGGGGTGAGCGCGGCCCGGGGGAGCGCCGCTCCGTGCCCGCTCCGCCTGGCACCGCGGAACGGAACCACCCCCCTGCAGCCCGGCAGAGATGCGGAGATGCCCTCCTGGCCCAAAACAGGAGAGCAGCTTGGGTGGGGAAGACACCTGCAGCTCGTCCCTCCCGCCTCAGTCACACTCAGTGTGTCCTGCGCGGCGCAAAGGGGCCAGAAGCTCTCGGCACGCAGGAAGCACCGATTTATTAGTGAAGGAAAGGAGATTTGGTGCTCTCTGCTCCTTGTTCCCCGATGAGGGGCTGGCGAAGGTAGCGAGGCTCTGCCGGGCAGCCCCAGCAGGCAGGGGCTCCGCAGAGGATGCGCTGCTCTACAGCGGGTAGGATCAGCTCCCGCTCACACCCCAACATCAGCTCCCTGTTCACACCCCAACATCAGCTCCCTACTCACACCTCGGCATCAGCTCCCTATTGACACCTCGGGTATCAGCTCCCTGTTCACACCCCAGCATCATCTCCCTGCTCACACCTCGGGCATCAGCTCCCTGCTCCCACTCGGGGCATCAACTCCCTGCTCACATCCCACCATCAGCTCCCTGCTCACACCCCGGGCATCAGCTCCCTGCTCACATCCCGGGCATCAGCTTCCTGCTCACACTCCAACATCAGCTCCCAGCTCCTGCCTGAACTCATCTTCCTCCTGCCTACCAAACACCTGCAGCATCCCCTCTCCCGCCCCTTGTTTTCGCTTGCTGTTTCTTCTTATTGAGTTCTCCAAGTCTCTCTGCAACTTGTCATAACCTGTAATAAAATGCCCTTTTCATCGGGAGTTAAAGTCCAGAGGGCATCAGATCCATTTCCAGCTGACGGCGGAGAAGCGGCAGGACAGCGGCGGGAGGGTCACAATTGTGAGCCTCCAGGGCTGTAACTATTTCTCAGCGAGGCACCCGAGGACAGTGGGTCCCCACCCAGCCCCCTTGGGTGGCGCATTGCAGCCTGGCAGGGTCACCCAGCACCGAACTGGGACAGGACTGGGGGTTCTGGGTAGCCCCTGCCCCGGGGGAGCCTGCAGGCCCCTGCCAGAGTGGACACTAAACAGCAGAACATCCTCATGGCCCAACCCAGATATGTGAATTATTCTCATTTATTCTTATTCCCATTGTCATTCTCATTCTTATTAATTCTGTCTACTATTTTTATTCCTTATTCTTATTATTCGTTGCTATTGCTAATATCTCTAGAGTGCTCTGCAAGAAACATGACCACTATATGGTACAGATATATATTATTATATATTACATAGAAGGCAACAGCAGACACATGCAATTAATATTTGTTCCTTTCATGTCCACCTGCCTGTGCACTGAGAATAATGCACAACCATAAATACGAACATCTACTTTGATATGAACATAAATATGAACATATTTATTTGTATATGCTGTATTAATTTAATTATTAATGTACATTTATGCTTACATACACATGTACATTAGTAAACATGCACTGTACACGTGTGTGTGTTTGCACACAGAGGAGGTGTTTGTACACAGAGACCTAAAGATACATTTTCCTTGTGTTATACTGCACAAAAAATGTTCATCCTGCCCAGTGTGCTCCCTCCTCTGCTTACAGAGTTGTGTGTAGGAGCAGGAAAGCCTGTCAGAATATAAGGTGTGAGAGGCCAATAAGCTCTTAAGTGGTTACACGTGATTTATTTTCCTTTAAAGCCCAAGCAAACAAATCACAAAGAGAAGGTTGGTTAAAAAATACTCCCAGCAAGGTGCTCTGTAACCCCAGCATTGCCCAGCGTGTCCTGGCAAGGGGTCAGGCTGTGGGGCTGCTGCTGGGGCTGTGCCTCTGATCAAGTATTTATGGCCACTGCATCTTTGCATAACATTTACTTTGCTTTCTTTAATGGCTTTCTCCACTCCTTTCCCTGCTCCTCGCTGCAAACAGCCTCAGTCAGCCCCAGCGATGATATCAAGAAAGGTTTTTCTTTTTTTTTTTATGGTCCAGCCAAAGCGAGGTCATTCTAATAATACCCAAGGTCACTGGTGGGAGCCACCGAGTCTCCCAGTCATTTTTCATTTGCTTGCAACAGTTAATGACAGTCACAGGGATGGAGCTGGGAGCTGATGGCCATGTGATGTCACCAGCACATGCTAGGGGATTATAAGGGCAGGTACAGGGCAGAGTTGTGGATTAAAAATGATGGAAAAGAAAAATCACTATTAACTGCTTCACTCCAGCAGCTTGCCGG
This sequence comes from Petroica traversi, assembly GCA_025920805.1. Taxonomy (NCBI): domain Eukaryota; kingdom Metazoa; phylum Chordata; class Aves; order Passeriformes; family Petroicidae; genus Petroica; species Petroica traversi. The sequence continues at coordinate 14,884 of JAHLSL010013543.1, read as the reverse complement.
AAAAAAAAAAAGGTACAGACAAAGGAGGGGGATTTCTTCCTCCCACCCCCCTCCAAACCAGTCCTCTAAAATGCCAGCTCAACTGCTCCATTTTTTCCTGATTTAGTGACTCAGCTGGAAAAGATCTGTGGAGTGTGTGAAAGCAAGCACTGCTTGCTGTACCAGCTGCTGGGGAAGAGGTTGCAAAAACAACATTGCAATTACTTGGGGGCATTCCTCTCCCTCCCACCCAAATCAGAGGCCTCATCCCTCTCTTCCTGCTGCCAAGGGCAAAGCCCGAGGTGGCACCAGCAGGAGTCAGACCTGGACAAGGTTTTGGACTTGGAGAGCTTTTGCTGGGAAGTTTTTTGGTTGTTTTAACTCGTATTTTCTATTCCAGCTCTCCACTTGGGGAAAAAAAATAGAACAAAATGGAAGCAGATCCCCTGGTTGGCTCCCCCTGGCCGGGCTGCAGAGCTCTGAGGCTGGAGGAGCCCTGGGGAGGTGGGTATTGATTTAACCATGTGCACCAACTGTGAGGTTCATGCTGCAAAATGCCCCCCACACAGCCCTGGTCATCCCAGAGCTGCCCCTCACCTCCAGGGAGCCACCCCAGGGGTCCCAGGCCTCATGTGTGGCCTGTGGCTTAAACCCATGGGATGAAACATTACACTCTGCAAAGCCAGGAGAGTACCCCAACCTGCAGGGACCAGGGAAAGAAGATCCACAAATCAGCTGGATACCAAGTTTCCTGATAATTTAATAAATATAATCATATTCCGCACCAAAATGTGCAGAAGACTTTTTTAACCTGGACAAACTGGTCTTTCTCACTGAGAAACGAACTAAAAGGAAGATAAATTGCAAATTAATCTTCACTCAGCCTCTCATCATTGAACTATTCTGTCTTAGTTATCTCATCTTATTGTATTTATTTGTGAAACATGACCTTCTCATAGCCTTTGTTTCTGCATTTTTATTATTTTCTGGCACATTAACAGTATAGTGACCATCAGTTTCATGGTTTATTATTGTCAACACATACAGTTTAAAAAAATAATTCCACAGAGAAAGCTGGATATCAGTTGAAATTACATTTTTTTTATTAATTCAATGTACAAGAGCAAAGCATGGCAAACCAGGAGAAAACAATTACAACAGAAAAAAGTGATGGGTTTGTATGAACACCTAATTTCTAAACCTGTTTCACAGCCTCCAACCATTTATGAAACTCTCACTACTAAGGTCAGTGGACTTTGGATTGACTCCCGTTTAAAGCAGGATGGATCAATGGAGTGAAGAGATGAGTTCAAACTGATGTACTTGCCCAAAATACACTGAGGCGCATAAACCCCACACTTCCTGTTTTCTGTGTTTGCTGTCTTCACTTAATGCTCATCCCTGCAAATAACTTTTCCTTCAAATCCTCTGCCTCATTTGGATGAGAAGGGAGAAACAGATGCAGCTGGAGCCTGAATTTTTGAACCAAATTGCTGCTCTGAACTGTGGTGTATGCAGAGAACCCCTCTGAGGGATGCTGAGCTGTGGCTGCACGATATCAGCTCTGAGAGGTTTTGTTAAGGATCTTCAGGTGTTACCTGGTGATTCCTGTCAAAATCAAAGGCTGCTGTACTTATTTCTTCTCCCTGGGAGGACACAAACCCATGTGTTGCTCCTCAGATGAGAAGAGTGTGGATCACTCTTCCTCTCTGCCGGTTTTCCACAGAAATGCCTCGCGTCGTGTTTGCAACCAGGCCTGACTTGATTCATCGTGGGTAATAGGATTAGAGCACCAGCCTTTCTGGAGGACATTGAAATGCAGGGGAAGAGTGGTACCGAGTTGCTGGTGTCTTTCTTCTCCTCCTGTGATGGGCAGAAGGACACACCTCCAGGCAGAGGGGATTTGTCCAGTGGGAGCAGGCAGATTATCTGTATCTAGTGAAACAAGGCGTGCGTGGCAACCTTTGCCAAGGCTCAAAGCCAGAACCTACTCACTATAAAATAATTGTGTCACTACCTAAGCAAGGCACTCTTCATGTTTCATTTATCTTTTGACTGTAATTGAATGGTTGAAAAGCAAAAAAAAAAAAAAAAGTAGACAAATTCCAGCTGTATTGAGATCTGTTTCTTTCTCTGCTACCATGGCCCATCATTAGATAGTTTCACTCTCCGTACAGAAGGTCAGAGAGTATAAATATAAATTGCATTTTGCATTACTTCTAGATGAGTGAAGCTGTCAAAGCAATAATATAAGCTTTCAGTCCCACATTCTACCACTTCTTTCCCATTTTTTGGCCAGGAGGTCATGTGCAAATTGAACGTGACAGCCCAGACGACATGTCCAACAGACTTATATTGTTAGACAGTTCTGCCATGGCACTCACCACAAATTAAACCCACGTCGGACTTGGAGCTCTTCAGGAGCTGCTAACAGTAGCTCAGGCTTCCTGCAAAAAAGTTCATGTCTACGTCAAGCCTGCACAAGAATAACAGCAACTCTTGTGGAGGATCTTGTCGGAAGGTGGAGAAGGCAAGGGGGGAAAAATTCTGACAGGTAAACCTGCAAGAGCTGATCACAGCAAGGCAGATTTTTAGCTGTTTGAAAGGTGGGTACATCTATGCTGTGTGTATGTGTGTACTCTTCACTTCTGTCAAAACTCTCTCCTCCAATCTGTTATTAATAGGTAATACTGGGTATTTAATGGATATTTTTGCTATCACCCTTCAAAAGAGGAGGAGAAAACTCCTAATTTTCCACATCTTTTTATGCAAACAAAGTTAACTTTGTGTCAGTTGGTAAAACTGTGTACAGCAGTTTAGACATTGTTGATGATTTGGAAAGAAATGTATATTTATAGCATTAAAATCTGCATGGGCAGTCTCCACTAGTACCTATTTGAATGATGTAATCTAAATTAATTTGTAAAAATAAATGCTACTGAATATTTATTTTATATTTACTCAGAGCACAGTTTTCTACAGAACACCAGAGGGATGAAATTGAGTTTGTTGTCTTCAGCTGGACTCAAATTAGGTGTCAAAGTAGCTTTAGAAAGTTCTTTGTGCTGTGTACAATGTTGAAGAAAAGATAATGCTGAATGACAGTGAAACAAGATTGCTCTGGGGACAGAAAACCAGATTTCCAGCCCTTCACCTTTAGGTGGCTGAAAATGCAGCACAGGTTGTGAACAACTGAAAATTCTTAGCATCTGGCAGTGTCTACTGGCCTGTGCTAAAGAGCTGGTGGTCTTGGTCCAATTCCTGGCAGAAAGGAGTTCGTGTTATAAATGACATTATCTGGCAAATCTTTGCAGTAATCTGAGCAAAGGGGCCAAGAGCTCACTTGGCACAGGAGCTCCTGCTTTCCCTCATGGCAGAAATGGTCTCCCCAGATAAGGGCTGAGTATGGATCAAGAAAAATCCCTGCCACTCTTGTTTGACCAGCTTCCCATGAATGAACAAAGAACTTCATTTTCAAGGACTACCAGGCTCTTTCTCCTTTTATTTTTATTTATTTATTTTTTTTGTTGTTTAGAAGGACTAAACTTAGAGTGAAGAGTTTGAGCCCCATCTGGTACAAATCGGTAGGGGCTTTGCAAGCTCCAGTAGAGCTCCACTGATTTACACCAGATGATGCTATTAGAGGACTGAACTATCCAACAATAATTATAAAAAAAAGTCTTTGATTATGCATGTGCAACAACTATTTATGTTTACATTGCAGAGATTTGCATGTAGCACAGTGGGGAGTATTTTATCTCTTGAAAACATTGCACCAACATAAATAATCCACTGACATTCAAATGAGCAAAGAAATACCCGCGTTTTGCCACAAATGGACCATAAAGGATGTTCTTCATGCATCTTTTTCAAGCAGATTTGTCAATAATCCTCAACTGCAAAGTTCATCCTAAAGAAAGAAGGACGGGAAGAAAGAAAAAGGTGAAAGTTATGTTCTGTTCCATGTGGTTACATTACAGATTGTTCTGAACTCTAGGTCTTGGTGCAACCAGGTGATCCTGCACTTGGGAAAGAGAATGGGGGAACTAGGTGAAAGTAGGACATCAAAAACGCCCCTCAAAAGGCAGTACCATACCTTGTTTGACAGAATTCAAAGCAGATTTTCAAGGAATGTGAGCCAGTTCAAATCCAGGGTGAATTGGACACAAACCTACCTAAGGCCGAGATGGAGACAAACATGTGAAAAGTGGGAGATTCTGCTGAAGTACCAGACTGGAACAGCACAATAAAAATTACCATTGGGGTAATTACACTGACATTTAATCTTTCAAAATAGAAAATGCTTAAAATATGCAGTAATGTGTTGTATCTTTGACTCACAAGAGGAAAGGGAGATGAAAGCACAGGTAATATTCCTTTGATGTTTGAACTACATACTCAGGTCTCCTGTCTTGACGTCTGGGGTTTTCTTATTTGCTAATTGTGCTTTGGTGGTGTTTCGAAGGCATTAAATTTCTCAAATTAAGGCATGTTGCCCTACTCCAGATATAGCTTTCCTCTTGAGAGCAAGGGAGAAAAATGTTGTTGGCATTTTAAATTCAAATGCCCAGCAGAGAATTGGAAGTTACACAGACATCATTTTCATGACCTGGCTCCCCCTTTTCACCTTTTCATCTTCCTGATGAGGCAAAACAGGAGATTCACCCATTATACCCAACAGAAGAAGGTTTCGTCCCACATGGGAGACTGCACAGCACTGAACTCACCTGGGTGGTTTGGCAAAGACTCCACTATCTTGTCCTAAAAACACATTGCCTCAGTTTCCCTTTCAAGGGAGTGATGATGTGATAATGATGATGATCTGCCTCTTGGGAGCACTGTGAACAGTAATTTGTGTTTCATCAGCTCTTCTAAGATGAAATATGTCACAGAAATGGTCAGAGTTATTAAACAGAGCTTAATTGGCAAGGGCTTGAGAAGAATTTCTATCACACAAAGGTGTCTCAGAACAAGTGAAGGAGTTGGTGGGCTTGATCCTGGCACAAGGCTTCCCTTTGGTGTGGCAGAGCAGCACAAGCTCAGGATGGGAGAAGGGGAACCATCCCACCCATCCCACTGGGACCATAAATGAGAGCCTGATAGGAGAAATCATATTAGGTATTCGCTCAGGACAAGTGTGAGACAGAAATCATAATTAATTTCTGAAGTAAAGAGGGTGAAAATGAGCTTCCTGAGAGCCCTGGCTGCTCAAAGCAATGCAAGAAGATTAAAAACTGGACCCAGGTTCTAGCAGAGGAAATGTGACAAGGGGAACACAGGCTTAGTTGGGAGCTTTGGAACACCAGTCAGATGGGATAAATCTACTTTTGTATTTTTGTGGATTTGGTTTTCTCTAAAAGCAGAGCTCTAATTTGATGGCTGGTTTGAGGGGAAACTAAGCTACAGTCATTAAAACCCAAACTGTAATCCTAGCAAATTAGCCAAACCTCCAGGCACTCCACTCACCAGAATTTCCTTACAAGAGGAATCTGTCACTTTGTCACTACAAAATGAGGCCAAATTTTCAAAGATGTCTCTGCAATGAGAGGCAGAGGTCTGGTACTAAGCCATCGGGAGATTTGCATTCACAGTTTAGGTTTCCAACATGACAATAAGAAGTTTAACTCCAAACACAACTGTGTTGCACAAGTGCATTAAAAAAAAACAAAGTGAGAAAAAGCCTCTTTTCATTTTCTGGGACAAGCATGAGTAAACGAAAGTGACAACTGTGCTTGTGCTTTGCATGCAGGCTTCCTTTGATTTTTCATGAGAGCTTGGACACCCAGGAGCTGCGTTCATAGGAGCTAATCAGGAAAATAAAAGAACTTTTAAAAACTTCTGTGTTGAAACCAGTGGATGTTGAGCACTGAAGTTGCCTAATGGGTATAAATACCATTCTCCTGAAATTCCTTCTTCCTCTAGATCCTCAGAGGGAATATAGGGAGTATAGTCATGAGTGGTAATGGTTTTAAACTGAAAGGGGGTAGATTTAGATTAGATATTAGAAAGAAATTGTTTCTGTGAGGGTGGTGCATTCCTGGCCCAGAGAAGCTGTGGCTGCCCCGTCCTTGGAAGTGTCCAAGACCAGCTTGGATGGGGCTTGGATCAACCTAGGCAAGTGAAAAGTGTCCCTGTCCATGGCAGGGGGGTTGCAAAGAGATGATTTTTTGGTCCCTCCCAACCAAACCATTCTAGGATTCTCTGGCTCCATGATTCTATAGAGATGAATCTCTTCTGAGAGTCTGAGAGCAGTCCTCTCTGTCAGCAGGGACAGCAAGGGTAGAGCTGGGTCACTGCTCTCTCACTGAGATTCTGCAGAATCATGTGTGGATCTGAGCAGAACTGGGCAGTTGGGATGTGGTTGTGGACATCCCTTCCTTAGTGGCACCAGCTCCTGCAGTCTGCTAAATCTTCTAAATCTGGGGTTTATTTTCCACTTGGTTTTGCCCTCCATCATGATTTAACCAGCTGGGCATGCAGTGCTTCTCTTTCCAATTTTATCACTAACAGGTTTTGTTATGGCTCCCTTTCTTCTGCGTTTTGTGCACTTTTAAATTGGTATCTGCTTTAATGATATTTACAGCTGATATGTCCCTCCCCTGAACCACATCCACTGCACTCACAGCATTCTATCAAGTACCTGGGCCAGGCCTAGAGTGTGGCTGGTGTCATAAATAAAAGTTTGGCGCTGGGTTTCACCTTTTCACCCTGTCTGAAAGGGGAGTTTGCGGTGGGCCATCACAGGGGCTGCCGTCACACGCTTCAGATCATTCCCAAATTGTCACATCAGTGCAGCCCCAAAGCAGGGTGTAATCACACAGTGACTGCTCTCCCAGTGTAAAGTGACACAATTGGGCAGCTTTCTGTACAATGTGTGCACACCTATCTGTGTGTTTATAGATATTTCATTATTTGTTTATATAGGAATTCAATGCATATATTTTCGTGTTACGTGATAAAATAAAGTTAAAACATGTGCAAATTTATCAATCCAGAAACTATTTTATTGTCTTTTTTTTTTTCTTCCTCTTTCCTGGATGACTAATAAATAAATTCTTAGGTAACCTGTTTATCATGCAGAGAAAACCCGTGTTCAAACCTTCTATTTATCTTTCTGTTTCACTCTGTGAATATCTTCACTGTGGGTCAATTTATTTTTCTTCTGGGAGGATCTCTGCCTCAGAGGTTTTGGCCAGGATGTCAAACCTAAATTGGAGAAGTCTTACAATTTAACAGAAAGAGATGTCATTTATTTTTAAGCATTTTTATTTTCCAGTGGAAGAAATACAGGCACATATGGGATTCAAGCTAAAAGTCTCAGGGTCTCCTCTGCCAGAAGAGTTTGTTAAGGCTGAGGGTTGGATGAGCCAGCCACAACCCCTTCCCTCTCCCAGGAACAACATCTGTGAGGGGGCAGTGCCTGGGGTGACAGGAGAAACAGGCAGCCCTCCTCAGCCTGGGAGAACTGACCCTTCAACCAATTCAGAGACACCACTTGCTTCCCATGTCACCTCCTCTAACACAAAATTTTATCCTGTCCTTATTACAAGCCTTGATTTTTGGCATGATGTTTTTAATTGTTTGAATGTTTGTTTGTTGGATTTAGTTTAAATTTTTTTTGTAGAATGAACAGCTGTGATCCTTGGTATTAGTTTCTGTAGCTCTAAGTTAAAAAACACACATCACTTGCTTACCCCAAAGCATTCACTTTGCACAACCCCTTTAACAGATTTGCTGTAACAAACCAGTGTTGTTCTTGGAAAGGCTGAGGGTTAGTGAAATAAAATAATCCCTGCTGTACAGGTGGGCACGAGCAGGAATAGCCAATACTTTCAGCAACCTTTATTCATGCCCGTTGCAGGAGTAACTCAAAACACCAGCCCAAATTTTGATTTTTGGGCAGAGGAAGTGCTGAGGAGATGAAGGCATGGCTCACCACAAGGATCTGTTCCTTTGCAGGCGTTGTGTCAGCCGAGCTCTCACCCTCCTGCCTTGCCACCCATCTCGAGCTGTTGCTCTGGTGATGCCTGACACAACACAGCCAGCCAGAACCACCCATGGCCATCCAGAACCTTCATGCCGTGCTTCACATCCTCCAAGGTGCTGAGGTGTCCCCTCTCGGGGCTGTGGCTCTGCACACCCAGCTGAGTGACAGGAGCGTGCCCAGGGCCAGGCTCACCTGGCTCTGCAGGGGACACCATGTGGTCACCAAGCCACTCGAGTGGATCCTGTGCCATCTGCCCTCCTGGCCACAAGCACGGAGGCTCTGGGATGTGCCAGGGAGCCCTGGCTGCCAGAGCAATCCCTCAGTGACAGCTTGTAGGAGGGACAGGACTGTGTCCAGATGGCCCCAGATTTTGAGGAGCTACACTGAGAGATGGAAGCTGAACTCACCCCTCCCATGTCAGTTTTCCTCTCCTGTGTTCCCCATCTCCTGCTCCTGTCATCTGCCAGCCCTGACAGCACCAGCACTGACAATGCCACCCCATCACCAGGCAGGCTGGCAGCCATCCCTGCCTCCCCCAACCTGCACCGCCTGGCACCTTCCCCCACCTCCCTTCTGAGGGCCAGCCTGGTCTGCTGTGTGTCCCTTTCTGTGTCTCCTGCCTCACCACAGCCTCCTGTCTGTATGTCCATCCCAAAAACCAAGTGACAAATCCCACCATCCTGTGCCTATGCTCCAGATATCCTTTATATGGCTTTATTTCCATCCTTCAGCAAGGTTGTACTTCTTAACCTCACTTCCCAGATGTCCACATTCTTTCTTCTTTTACATATTTAATTTTTTATTACTATATTTCAGCTTCTTTTTCATCAGTGATGCCATCTTGGATCATCTGTTTAGCTACAATTTATACAACCGCCTCTTTTCCTTCATTTCTCGAATCCTCTCTTCGTGGCACTTTTCTTCATCAAAGTGGATACCTCCTCTTTCCTGTCACTTAAGAAATGGTACTGACGTGATAGCTTTTAAACAAAATTGCCAAGACCATTATGGATAGATCAAATGTAGCATAAAATCTGTCTCATAAGTTGTCTCTTAATTTAAAACAGACACTGGGAGTTTTTCTTGGTTTGATATTTACCCTGTAAATACTTTTGGATTCAAGGAGCACTTGCAGTGATGTGGCTGGACACCACCTAACACGGCACAGGTTTCCATGCAAAACAGCCCCATAAAAGCAAGCAAAACTCTCACCAATTTACTCAGATTTGCTTTCATTTGGGATAGATTTGCCAGGATCAAGGAGATTGCATCCCTCTTCCCTCACTAGCAAAAAGCCATGGATTCCCAAGGGGAGAAATGCAGCCTCATCTCTATAATGGTGCAATTCAGGCCCATTTGTGAAGAAAACCATTTGTTTTCTGCAAAAACAGCCCTTATCTCTCAGTAATCTCTTTGGTCTGGAAAATATTCTTTGTTACTTCCTGACTTTTCTTTTGTCTGTCCCTGGCATACCATGAGCTCTTACTTATCACCTCCTTCCTCTTCTCACCAGTCATCTTGTCACCAGTGACCACTGATAATCACCTCAGGCAGCATCTTGAATTGTATGGCAAAGTTCTGAGTAGGCCAGGTGAGTCTTTTCCTAGTTTATACTCCCATTATTTACCTGGTAAATATGCATGCTGCAGCCGATGATCACCTCAGTATGCCTTGATGCTCAAATTACTTGGTTGGATCGCAGAACTTTACCTGTTTTATTGTTGGGAAGTTCATGAGAGCCCCTGCGATTGATACCCTGTGCCCATCACCATTCTAGACTGAAAACATTGCTGCTGAGGTGGGTGGAAAAGGAGAAATCACCCTAAGGCAATGCTGAGGCCACAGCCCTTCTCTGAGTGCTGGTTTTGCTGCAAAATCCACTCTGCAAAAGGCAGAAAGGGGTTATGGAATATTTCAAAATGCTATAGAGGAAAGAGCTACCCTGCTTTTCTCAGGTTTGGTTCTCAGTGATGCACATTTTTCTGTGTACACACATGTATGCACATACACACGCCTGTGCCTGCAAGGAGAAATGTTCAGATTGCAGAGATTTTAAAAAGTGACATGGTTCTTTCTTACTGGGATTTAAAGGTCCAAAGCAGTACAAAAATCTCTGAATCAATCAAATGACTGCTGAAGAAAAATTTAAAATGCTAGAGATAAGGAACACCCAAGGAAATGTTTAATATTGAAACATTTTTATGGCATATAGTGCTAAATGCACAGTCCTCCAATGTTTTCTGTGGCAAAGGAAAAATTTTTAAAATTGAAACTGAGACTGCCAGAAGAAAAATAAAATATTGCTTGTGGCACATTGTTTGGTGTGTGTGAGCATCACACCAGTGATCTGAGAGAGGCTTGTTCTGCTCATTCACATTCCTCCAGCAGCCCTTCTCAGCCTCTGGACCTTGTGGTCCATGGGGCAACCTCCAAGTGCCCTGGAGAGGCAGCACCAACTGACAGGTCTGCAGTCAGCAGGAAGAGTGGCAGGGACTGGAAAAGTGAAATGGATTGAAAAATCCTGTTGTATGGGAAGAAATTCATTTAACCCTTTGCTTCTGTTTTCATTGCTAGGCCAGGATAAAGCTGCGGGACGAGCTGCTAAAATTGCACCCAGATTGAAAAAATCCTTCTAAAGGTGCAAAAACACCCAGAGTGCAGACTAAGTTTTACAGATGAGACATTCAGCTGGCAAGTCTACCTTTTATCACATAAATTTTTATTGCAATGAATTTGCTGCAGTTAATAACTCATGTCCTATATTTTATGGGGCCCTCAGGTGAAGATCAGTTTGTGGCTCATGAGTGGCTTCCACACCCTCCTCACTGGGAGCCTTGGGAAGATGAAGCCACTTGTGTGTGATTGGATGTCCATTCATGGAGCAAAGAGAAGCCAGTTCTGCAAAGGCACCTCCAAAGCAGGATTCCTTCTGCCCCATCAGAGATGGAGTCAGTGAATAAAAGCAGAGCTGGTTTAATTTCCTGCAGCATGGTTGACTTGACAGTCCCTGGTGAAGCCATGCTCAGGATGTTCCATGACACCCAGGTGGGGTCTGCAAGGGACAGCATTTTAACAGAATAGATGAGAAAGGGACTAATCTCTCCCCTTGCTTCAATTTCCAATTTTTTCTTTTTGGATGCATCTATTAAAAATGAAAAATGGCTGATGCATGTAAGTGGGTGTTTGTCTGGCAAAAACCATCACAGGATTTTTGAGAAACTTATGATAATCTCCAGGACCTGGACCTCAAGCTCTTTGTAAAGCATTCAAGCCAATACCGTATACACATCTTCTTTCTAATTTATTCCAGACTGGTTGAGACTGGGCTACTTTTAGATGAGTGAAAATCTGGTTGAAAAGCCATCATCAAAGTCGAGGAATAAGGGGAGCAAATGACCAAATCAGCAAACTTGGGGCAGGTGTCCCCTGGAGAAAGGCTGGTGAGCTTCCCTTTAGAGGTTAGTTTTGTGCAGGGGTAGACTCTCACCTCCCAGAGCACCAGTTCTGTCACAGATTAATAGTCTCTTTCCATAGCAACACCTGACCCTTTCCTCCCCTTGCCTTGATTATACATACATATATACATATATATACATACAGATATATTCCCTGTCTAGGGAAAGAATGGACAGCTGACAATTTTCTGTGGCATCAGCACAATTTAATGAAAGGGAGGCTTAAAAAGAAAAAAGAAAAAAACAGAGCTGGAATGCTACTTCTAAAAAAAGAAATACGGGGAGTCACAGGATCTGCAACCGTGTCAACAGCACAACAAGCTGTTATCAGGAGCTTCAGACAGGATCCTGAAGCTTCCTGAAGAGCCACTACTACGTCAAGTATTGAATAAACGTGGGTGACAGCACTTTGGAAACAGGCCACTGCTGGGGCAGCTGCAAGGATGGCCGGGAAAAGGCAGATGCCTACTCAGCCCCTCTCAGGCAGGGCTGTAAAACTTGGTCTGCAAGTGCCTGGCTAAAATCCCAGCTGGGCTTGCACCAGCTCTGGTCACAGCCTTTTAGATGAAAAGCACACATTTGGGGTTAGAGGCAGAGACATCTCACAGAGCATCCTTCAGTCCGTGGTGTACAAGCCAGCTCAGGCAGAGCATGGCCTCCTGCCACCTCTTGCAAGGAGTAAAGAACAAATAAAAGCAGAAGTCCTGCACGTAGAATAGCACAGTACCTGGGAATGCAGTGAATAGGAGCTGGAGAGGAAATTTTTCCCAGAGAAATCTTCATCAATAATTTCGCACAAAGAACTGAAGGGTTCGGTTTGCAAGAACTGAATCTGTGCACAAAACCAACACGTGTCCAAAGGGGAGAAGATGATCAGGTCCAGGGACATGCTGTGACACCATTCAGAGTCCACACAAAGTTGCTGATAAATACCTCAAGGCGATTTTATCAATCCCTTGATAAGGCAGCCAGTACAGCGGAGTGCCCACCAGCCCTGAGCTATGGACAACTGCAGGGGCTGGGTGGCACTAAGATGTCCTCAGAGTGTGACAGAACATGTCCCTGGTGCCTGTTCACCAAATTTAGAGGCTGTGGAAGCATTTGGAGGAGGTGAATCATACAGGATAAGCTCAGGGTAAAAGCAGATCCCCTGACCATGTTGACAGAGAAAAAAAACGCTTTTAGCCCTCATAGAGCTGCTGAATAAAAAATAAAATCTTGCACAGGAAAACAAGATCATGTTTGAAAAATCCAGTATGGAATGGATCTACACCCCAGAGAGAAGGCAACTTGCAGGTAAATTGGAGGCTGGCAGTGACCCAAAACTGTTAAAGAGCACAATGCAAAGCATCGAGGGCGTGCTATTGATACTCCAGTGCTGTGATGTGAAGAAAAGGTATTGCCCAGGGGGAAAAGAAAAAATCATTCCTAGGGGCCAATAGATTAGGGAGTGTGTTTGTTCCAGCTGTGAGGAGCAGGAGGCAGCCTATCAACATACCAAAATATCTTTGCATCTCTCATTAGAGCTGATGAATTTTTCCATTTTTTCCCCTCTGATGAAGCAGATGTCCAATTCATCACATCTGAAACATTTTGTTTCATCCCTGAAGATCTGGGCTCCTCACCCTGGGGCAGTTCCCTGCTGAGGCTGTCCCTGTGAGCTCCGGGGCCTTGGGGCTGTGGGTCAGGAGGGATTCCTGGGTTCAAGGCCCCGCAGCAAGGCCAACAGGCGTGTTTCAGGGGAGGCTGAAACAAAGGGGCTAGAAATTCCCAATTTGTTAACCTTATGGGCCCTCCGAGGCTGCTCACAGCCATAGGGCTTAAAAAGGATGGGGAGAGGTGAGGAAATAAAAAAGAGACAGTGAATTCCTTGCTTGATGTTATTATCCCAGGGCCAGCGTGGGCTGGGCACCACTGGGACAGAACAAAGAGTCACTGCAGACAGCAGTGTGCTCAGATGGAGAGTCCCACTTGCTGAATGAACCACAGATTGTTGACTTTTAATCCCAAACTCAGTCAGGTTATTACACCCATGACTGCTGGGCCTGAACCAACAGCAGGGCCTTAATGATAATTTTTACAGATTATGTTGATAAAATACAGGATTTCTTTGAAGCCAATGCATATTTCTGATCACAAACCATCCCAGAGAACCACATGTGATGCATTCCCTGTGCATTCCTCTGGCATTCATGAGCATTTCCAATGAAATAGAGTCCACTAACGTCAAAATCAAGCTATGTTCAGCTGTGTTGGAGTAATAAAAATATGTCCACATATCATGTAAAAAGCTACTTCCAAATTAACTAAAACTGAAGAAACTCACAAGTAAAGGAACCTTCAATAAATAAGCTTGAAAGAGTTAAAACCTAGAAAGAAATTGTTAGCAGCAAAGTTTGGTGGAGTATCCTCACTCACTGAATTAAAGATTATCTTCTACAAAGATACACAAACCTGAAGCTCAAGACTGAAGAGAGAAATAAACTCACGGGGTCCTTCAAAATAACAGTTTGAAATATATGGTTCACCTTTAAAATCCTGATAATTATGCACTTTTAAAACTGGGAACCCAGGAAACTAAATTATAGCCCCGATGCTGAGCTGCAATTCCAACCTACCATCTCCTCAGTGAGAGTCTCCTCACAGCCACACCTACTCAGCCTGTGCTGACCAGATATTTTTGGTTTTTTTCTTTGTAGAAAGGTGAGAACCAGTAAATGTAGGTGCAAGTTAGGATAGTCACCTTAAAAGGCCGAGTCGTTTTTATTTTTTCAATTTCTCTAAGGTTTTATCTTTTTTGTCAAATTTATTGTGCTGAGAATGGAAAAGATTTGCCCACCTGCAGGTCTGTAAACTTTCACAGGGTCTCTGCCGAGCTGATTTTTATTTATTCCCTCTTGGAGAAAACATCTCTACAGGGAACAGTAAGTTCAGATTTAGAGTAGGAAATATAAGAACTAAATTAAAGTCCTCACGAGGCTAAAATAAGGATAGTCACAAGAATCGTCTTCAGTTCGCTCAAACGAAAAAAGTTTCAATCAGAAGGCAACTTTAACTTTGTTTCTCAGTTCCCACCACACCCATTAGACAGAATCATCTCACTCAGAGCCTGAGGAAGTGTTGGTCGGGAAGGGGACTCCCGGTGATGCCCCTGGGGGAAGTTGTTCCCAACGGCAATTCCAAAACCGCGTGTTCCCCGTGTTGGCATCCCCCGAGCCATGTCGGGTTTAAACCAGGTTTAAATAATGCCCTGTGAGGGCTCCGGGGACAGGCTCTGTGGGGAAGGGTCCGGCAGCTGTGGGGATGGAGGGATGGAGGGATGGAGGGATGGAGGGATGGAGAGATCGCTGCCCTCAGCGCTCCTCCGCGCCTCCCCTCGCAGCCAGAGCTCCATCCTTCCCCCGTCAGGATCAGACCTGCGGGCTCCGAGGGGATCGGGGCGCTGCCGGGGATGGGAGGGCGC
>JAHLSL010013541.1:0-10102 GCA_025920805.1 Petroica traversi | reverse complement strand
ACATCGGGAAACAATTTTTACTGTGAGAATAACTAAGCCCCACAGATTGCCCCAGGAGGCTGTGGAGTCTCCATCCGTGAAGCTATTCATCTGAACACAGTCCTTGCTCTGGGCAAGCTCTGCTTAAGCAGGTGATCTGGACAAGATGATCTCCTGAAGTGCCTTCTAACATCAGCCATTCTGTGATGTTGTCTTACTCCTCACTACTGAGCACTGTGCCCCTTCTATGGAGGAGCAGAGACCCTCAGTGAGGATAAGGAAGTCACTGAATACTGAAGGGAGCCCACTTCTGCCCCTTCTGTCCTAAAGGAAAAAGCCTGCACCTATTCCTACTGCAAATTACACAAAATGGAGGATTTGAGGAAATCCTCTCCCCAACATGAAGATGCCTCAATTCAAGGTTATGAAAGGACTCTTCATTCTCCTTTGAAAACAGCCATGTATGGAACTAGAGAATATTCATTCTGTCAAGGAAAAAAGGACAGAAGGGACCTCTGTTATAGAGATCATTTCTAGGCAGTGGCCCAAAAACTTGCATCAGTGACAGGAAGGGAAATGGGAATGTAGTACCGACAGTCTGCAATCCCTGACAGCAGTCAGAAAAGGTAACAGAGGCAGTCAAATAGCATTGCTACAATGCTACAAGAAGTGCCCTTTGCTTACCATCCTAGTCCACTTAAAGACAGTGACCAGACCACCCTGAACACTGGTATCCCGAGAGGATAACATCTTCATCCTGTGCTGTTGATCCTCAAGGTTTGATCTCAGTGTGGGGCTCATTGTGCTCCAGAAATCCCCAACTCAGCAGCAGTACCTGTGATTCCTGTGCAGTAATGACAGGGGAGCAGAAATTATCATCAGAGTGAATGTGAGATGAAAAAAAGAAGGACTGAGATGAAACTTCATTAATGAAGCAAGAGAGTGCTGGTTCATTAGCTGCATGCAAGGTGAAAAGAAAACAGGGCAAAAGAAGTAGAGTTTACTGGGTTGGGTTTTTTCAAGAGCAGAGAAGAAACACAGGCTTCTTCTGCAGTATCATACTACCCAAATTACAACATGGTGCAGCTTATTGTGGAAAAAAATCCAAACAGACATTTTTCATATATTGAGCACCTGACATCAGTACAAACAGAAAACTTGGATATTTTTAACTTGCATTTTGGGCACATGAGGTATCATGTTGTGTATGATACACATCTCCCATAGCCAACTGGCTTTATTAAGTTTTATCATCTACTTACTTCTAAAGCACACACCAGCTACTCCTCTTAATGTAGATTCCTTTGAATCATTATTCAGCCACATGGGGAAAAAATAAACATTACCCTAAATCATCACCAATTCTAGTCCATCTGACTGAAAATTAATTTTCTTTTTCAAAGGCAGCTTCATATTTTGGAAATGAACCAAACAGTCCTAGGAGGCTGGGTTTGTTCCCTTAGTCCTTGAAATACAATATTTCATTCATCCATGTCTCTATGAAGTCCTTTCCTGCAGTAATCTTCCTGTGGGATGTCTGTTCTTGAATTTCATGCTTATGAGGGGCAACTTTATCAGACCTGTGAGTTCCTGTCCTGCAATAAATACTTTCCATGGCTTTACCATATATTTGTTGCCCTTCCTTTTAAACTTTCAATTCTTTCCATATCCCACTGCAAAATTAGGCATTTCAGGTAAAGCCTTACTGAATAGTTGACATTTCTTTATTCCCATATGTCTGAGTAGTTTTTGTGCAAATATCCTGTTTCTTCCTCAGTATCTACCAGGCATAGCATGATCTAATTGATAGATTAGATTTTACTGAAGGTTCCTGAGACTTATTTAATGGTGAAGTGTGTAAGTAATAAAGGAGTTCGCTTCTCCACAAGGAAATGGAGCTTAGGACTGAGCCCTCACATTAAACTCCAATCACAAATGCAGATATTGACCTTAGCAATCTCTTCACATACCAACTCATTAATTTATGGACCCAGCTTCAAGTAAAAGGGTTGAGACAATCAGGTGGAGATAGTGGCATGATCTAAGATTTGTTCAAGATCAGTGGGATTTGATCTTCTTTAGCGATGTAGGCAAACATAAAATTGTTTAAGTTTCCGTAGAAACTCCCAATAGTTGAATTTACAATGAAAAGCTATTAAATATGTAATTCATATAAATGCACTCTTTATTCTGTAAAAATGCATTGATACATTGGCTCAACACACTGTATCGTTATGGCCCGCAAGCTAATATTAAATCATTGAACAAAAAGTAAGAGATGCTCAGCCAACATGACTTTCATAAGTGACATAACACCTCATCAACAGAAGCAGGAGCAGGACACCTCTCTCCTGAATCCCTGTTCAGCCTTTGATTCTCTGGAACATGCTGACTTCTTGTTTAACTGGAATTAATGATCACACCCTTTGATAGTACCAGGAACAAAAAGCTCAGGCACAGATCCACAGCTTAATAGCTCCTCTTTGAACTCACACAGCAGAGGTTGAGAAGCAGTGTAGTGTCTGACATTCCTTTTGTCAAACGACAAATGGCATTTTGAAACATGGTTAGTATAATACTTAATCCTGGTGAGATTCCAAGCAAGTATTCTCTGTTTTCTATATCTACTTACTTGTTCTACATTTTTTTTTTTCCAGAAGATAATATATCTTCCCCAAACACCTTAAAAATATGTACTGGGAAAACTAGGCCTGAACCAAAATTCTCCATCCAAATGCTGTAAAATTTGTATGTGTAAATTGTCATTAATAGCTAGCAACATTTTTTTAAGGGATTACATATCCACAATTTTACTTACTGCTTTCATCACTCTGAAAAGAGAGAGTCCAATGCAGAGAACTGTACAGGTTACTAAGAAATCTATAGGAAAAAAAGAAAAGTAGAATTACATAAAAGTTATTTTAGACTATACATTCCTACCTGCATGATTCTTTGCAGCCACAGAACTGACAGTTATTTCCTAGGTGCAAGGGATGAGAAATTCAGACTCTGAGATGATCATATTTCCTGTATTATCCACTTTTTAATTATTATTATTACATTGCTGCCAGCACAGAGCAGTTGAGGGCATGCAGGATTTCATGTTTTGATAAGGAGGAAATTTTTTGGTGGAATATTAGAGCATTCCATTTGGGGTAATTTAGAATCTATTTATGCTTCTGCAAGCCAGATGTCCATTCTTGCCAAGGTGTCCTGAAAGAGAAGGCAATGTCCATACAGCAAGTCAGGCAGCTGAAGGGACCTGGAGCATCTGGTTTTTCCAGTGAATAAGGCTTCCTATTTTGCTTCCTGTGTTGACTATGAGGTTGACCAGCAAGCATCTCCCACGTGGTCTTGTTTCTATCTTTATTTCTTTCCAGATCACTCTCTCAAATAAGTTTGATTCTTTTCCAAGTTTAGAAGTGTAACTACAGAGTTTCTGCATTTGAACATTAAAGCACAAGCTCATATGTACCAATATTTAAAATCTCTCTGTACGTTTTAAAAGGAGCTAGTTCATTAAAAGGAATAATATTCTAGTATTCCTGGAATAATAACATTTGCCTATTTTTATTTTCTTCATCTGTAGCAATGTGTTACAGAAAGGAAAAGTTTGGTTGGGTAGTTCAAATAGGCCAAGATGAAAAAGTAAAGGGAGACCATTTCCAATAAAGGGGCCATTTATAGCAAAAAGAAACCATTCACAGAGAAAGACACTGTACGTTTGCAAGTCAGGTTTACATTGGCAAATGGCATCCTGCAAACATTGCAAAAATATGTCAGCTGAATCCTAATTTCCCCTTACATCTAGACCAAATGGTGGTTTCCATGGCCTTGTTTTTATGGTCTGTAAGTGTAAATTCGTGCTTCCTGGTTTTGTCAGCTGATAGGATGGAAGACTGGCCCTGCACACACTTCACGTTTCACTTTACAATTTGCACGGTTTGGGTGGGGAATTTAAAGAACATATTGATCTTCAAGTGTGTACAGAAGTTTTTCTGCAGAATAGTTATAAACCTCTTATATGCACAAGAGTTGAGGGGGAAATGGGAACAAGCTACAAATCTATGGGCATAATTGCTGTGTATTCTCCCAGTGATCAAATGTGTAAAACAGGACTATTAGGGCTGCCCATGAGAATTTAGACATACAGACAGGGGACTAAAACTACAGGGGGATAGTGTCAAGCTTTTTAAAGAAAACACAAGTAATAGGAAGTAATTTTTAATGACTGAAAATACTACCATCAAAACAGAACCGCAGAGATAATAAAGTACAGTGTATTAAAGGGCACACTCAAAAATGTAGAGGGTAATCTATGTAGTCTCCTGGAGCTTTTCCTTTCCCTGAAAGGATCTAGCCCTGGGAAAAAAATGTGTAAAGAATTTTTAAAAAGTGGTGGAGACAACAGGAATTGCTGATGAAGTAAAGTAAGCACAAAAGTAAAGTGAATTCCTGAAAACAATAGAAGACCAGAAGGGAAGTGAGATTTTTTTTTTCTGTTACCAGGCTAAAAGGAAAAGACAGTTAAAGGATGAAATAAGATGTCTCTGAAACATAGAAATGAAATGATAATCAAGGGCCCTGACATGGCAAAACTCCTATGTAAATAGTTCTTTATTTCTTTAGGAAGGAAGCAAAACTAAAGATACACTCAGATGTAAATTAAAGGAAGAAGATGGGAAGCTCAGGGGGGAAATCTGCAATAAGGAGATGATAAATATGTATTTACCTAGCTGTAATAATTTCAGATCTTTAACATTAAATGAGATTGTTGGAGGATTGTGAATTTCATCTAATAGCTATTGAAAAGGAGTGGCTCTTTGTCAGTGGAACTGATAGACATTAAATCCACCACTTGAAAATTAAATGTTTCAAGAGGAAGCACTGAATCAGGGAGAGATATAATACCTTCTACAGTTTGAAATAAAAGGAGAGAATGAGCTAAATAATGGGTCTGATCATTTTTTCACTAGAAGAGCACAAGCAGGTGTTGGTTTACAGGTGTTGGCTTTTCAGCTGGGAAGCTTGTGAGAAAGATGAAGCACTGATCAGCATGAAGTGGCAAGGGGATAACAACATATTTGAGTCTGTAAAATGATGGTGAAAGGAGTTTCAGTTCATCATTCATTCTTCTAAGTTTCACTTATCAATGTGCCAACATCCATAGCTGGCAAAGTGCTCATGTGCCTCGTTCTGGAAAAGCTATGAAATCATATATTCAGAGCACAATCTGGCTTCTTATATCACAAGTTATTACATTTCATGCAATTGTTCACATATTATGTTAATTATTTGGCTTTCAATAAGTAATAACTTGAGTTTAGACACAGCACATTT
Source organism: Petroica traversi (assembly GCA_025920805.1). Lineage (NCBI taxonomy): Eukaryota > Metazoa > Chordata > Aves > Passeriformes > Petroicidae > Petroica > Petroica traversi. The sequence continues at coordinate 4,783 of JAHLSL010013541.1, read as the reverse complement.
TTCAGGAATGCCTGACCTGAAGACATCAAGACATGAAGAATTCATTACATTGAGAGCTTGTTCCAGTGGTTAATCTCTTTCAGCGTTAACTAATGGGTATTCAGTTCTAATTTGAATTTTTCTGGCTTTAACTTTCAGCCACTAGTTCATGTTTTACCTGTTTGCCTTGACAGGGGAGCCTTCATTGCTTTGTTTTTTCTCTCTGATGTACTCACCTATGTTAGTCTGGTCACCACTGTGAGATCTAAACAAAAGGAGCTCATTGACACTTACTGGGAGGGTTATGACCAAGATAATTTGGGTTTAGCTTTTTTCTGTGCATTTTCCCATTTTCCGTATTAAAAATACAGACACTGGAATTCTGTGTAGCTCTTGTTTCACCTCTATGTGCTCATTTATTTCTTTTTTATCTGCACATTTAGGATTCACATTAGTCTCTTTTTTTTTTTTTTTTTTTTTGGTGTTGAATCAAATATTGGCTCTCTTATTTGCTGAGATTTAGTATAAACATTAAATCCTCTTTCTGAGTCAGGGTTTTCAGGAGCCAGTCAGCAGAATGTGGACACAGACTTCATTATCATTTTACATTATGTTGACCTTAAATGTCATTCATTTGAATGAGCCCTAGTGTTCCTTTTTAATTAGCATCTTGAACACTAGTAAATCATATGCCTGAACAAATCTGTAATCTCATTATAGGTTTCTTTGACAAGACACACTTCTAGTAAAACTATTGTCATGAGTATTAGTCCTCTACATCAAGTTTTTATTACCATAGTCCCACTTTTTTTTTTATTTTCTTACAACTTTTGTAAAACCAGAGAGTAAATACCTAAATTATCTCTTTTCTCTCTTTCTTTCTTTAATATTTACATAATGCTAAGATTATTTAGGTCTTATAACATTTTCCTGTATTTGTTAAAATTTACAGAACAGACTGAGGATCTGTTCAGACAGTTCTTGTGAAACTCCAGGATTCTGCTAGAACCTGGTAAGTACCTATCTGGGTACATACATTTAAATCAGATTTCAACTTTGTGATATTGCACAATACCACTTAGTTATTAATAAATGCAAAATTCTTTAACCACACATGATGTAAGCTGATCAGACTCCTCCCCAAACATAAAACTCCCAAAATATTCATGAATATGTTACTTCTTTATCACCATCAACAAATGCAGTCTCAGCCAGTAATGATTTTGAGTTTCTTCTCAAATTAATTTAGTTTAAAAATTGTTACAAATTTGTGTGAAACCTGGTTATTGATTTTTCCTGAACTGTACATCAATATTTTTATAGCTTGAAATTTCTATTACATATCAATATTTGTTTACTCTTTTTCTTCTTCTTTCTACTCATTTTTTTCTATTCACCACTGAATCAGCAGCAGATTCCAAGTACAATTACTCTATTTTTGGATATGTCACATTTTATAGTCAGTAAAGAGCTCCCTATTTTCATCGAAATTTTTCTACCTTTTTCCTTTTAAGTCATGCTGCTTGTAATCTTAGTGACAGATAGCAAACGGTGTGATTTCAATGTATATACAGCAGGAAACAAAAGATATGGAAAGCAGTTTGCAGCAGCAAAGTCCAGTTGCCAACTGCAGATAATAATTAGGAAGGAACAAGTACTTAAAAGGAGGACAGGCAGTAAATGACAGGCAGGGTGTCACTGTAATGCTGCTGGAGAGGCTTTTAGCTCACATCCTCAGTTTGGCAATTCAAAACTGATCACCTGGAACCTTGGAAGAGGAGGTTTTTCCATTCAGAATTATATTTTACCAGTCATTAATCATGTGTCATGTAGCTAACCAGGAAGAAGCAACTGATTTTGTTCTAATTTAAATGTTTTGAATTTTCAATTTTGATTTCTTGAATTAGTATTCTTCTAGGGTGATAATATTATCAAAAATAATGTAATATTGGACTCAGATTAGATGGGTGGTAAAATGAACCACAGCCAAAAAAAAAAAAAAAAAAGATCTTGCACAGACACACAAAAGTTCATATTCAGAAATGAAAAGGAATTGATAACTTTCCAAGTCACTGAACAACTTCAAATAGCTACCATTAAAAATAAAAATACTTTCCCACACTGAATATGAAGTATTTTACAAAAATGCTCCAGATTTCTATGCAGTAATTTATCCTGCAGTGGCTCTGATTCTTTATCAATGTCCTACAATACATCCATGTACTGCAGTTCTATATAAAAAGGGCAGGGGGGAAGGCATCAGAGGAGATGTCTTCACTAAAAAGAAGAGTTTGATATCATACCTTTTATTCTTGTGATTCGATTTTGTATTACACAGTCTGCACCCTTCTGTTTAAGAATCTGAAAGCAGGCATTTTCTGGTTTATACTGAAACACGGGAGTCTTGAATGTCTCTTCAGCTGCTTCCTAATGTTTGTTCCACAGGAAGGGAGTTAGTTTGTAGCACAGTGTGCTTTGTTGTATCTGCATCAGCAAAGCAGATAAGCTCAGCCTCTCTTCATCTGGAAAAGGAACAGAGGAGTAGCACCAGGAGACAGTGCAATACCTCAGGATATTGTGAAGATTTCAGGCAACAAGATGACTTTCAGGTAAGGAGCAAAGGTCCTCTGCTACTTACATTCCTGTGTTGCTTCCCAGACTGCTCATTTTGGCACTGAAAAACTCTGTCTTGGGTATATTAAGGTACATTTTAGAGCTGGGTATTCCCTTTGTGCAGAATGGCTCCTCACCAGCTGTTGTATGTGACACATGTGCACTGGCGTCACATGGAAGGAGCCAGCGGAGCTTTTTCCTGAAAATCTGATGCTGAGATTTGGCTACTTATGCACTTTGATTGCACTACAGTTCTTTCCATAGAGACCTTATCACATGAAAAGGCAGGCTCCTCATGAGTCCTGACACGTTTTTTGCTTTGGCAGATCCTTCCTTAGAATTCAGGGAGGCAGAAGGCACTTTTCAGGTCGCAAACATCATTTATAGCTTTTTGGGAGTTTTCCTGGACTGTCTACACTAGCACTCAGTAGAAGGCCTGCTGCAGCAGGACTGATGGCACTAAATCAAAGCACTGACAAAGCTTCTAAAGTACAATTCTTCTGTCTGCTTCCTGTGAGCACTTTCTCTGCTACCCTCTTTTACCATCTCTGTTCAGGGCTGAGCTTTTGGCACAGTCATTGACACACAGCTTTGTCAAGTTGCAATTTACTTAGTAAAAGTGTGGAAAAACAAGATTAAAAGCTTGTTTATCACAGGACTTCTTTGCTAGCATAGGGCATCAAAGCAAGTTGTTCTGTGGCAGTGCTTTTTCCGTGTCATGGGGAAAGTGAAATCCATGCCAGACAATGCAGTGCATCAAGCCCAGGAAGCTGCAGGCATTTTTCTTGTAAACTTCTCCTTTCATAGTTAAAATCCCAGACATTGTGCAAAATCCCTGCAGTGTGGTGTTTCAAATGAGGTACAGCAAGAGTGGCAACAAAAAAAAAAGTGGGCATTCTTTGCTAATGAGGGCAAATTGTGCCAGCTCTTTACAAAGAATAGCATGTTTCCACCCACATCAAACTCGATAGATGTGGAAAGAGAGGAGAGAGAGTGTGTACTGCTGTTCAGTCCTTTCTGCTCACCTCACTCTGGGGTCTTGTACAGACTATGGATCATATTGTGTCTGGTCTTGCCCTCATTAAAGAAGGACAATATTTTGTGTGAAAGTTAGTTTGCCGAGGGGGAAATGGCAGTAGTGGGATCCTCAACACCCAAACATAGTACACTCTCAGATTACATTGCTGCTGGCTTTAACAGTAATACTGTGATTGGCAACAATCAGTTTGTAGCCTTCATTAGGTTCAGGAGTCTGGCTGTTTTAAATTGTAATATTTTACAGCTACTATTCAGAGTATTTATATGCAGTTTCAGACTGTGCTGCAATGTATGGAGAGCATCCATTTGGGTTTCCAGTTAATACCAAATTTTGTAGTTTACATAGCATTCAACTACGCCAGACATTTTTTCTAGTATTAGACATTTTTCTTCTTAAGTACTTTCTGTGGTAACTTACTAACTCATTCCTCATATCCTCATGTTTAAATTATATTCCCATACACACTGCATCCATCAGAGTCGATAAGAGTTCAACAGTGCATGCTCTAACTTCCAAAGGGCTGGCATCTCACACCCTCATTAGCAGGAATGTATCTAGAAGTTATAAATGCTTTCTAAAGATCAGAAAAGCACATCTCCCTGTGACTTATTCACTTCCTGCTTTCCTTCAAAAGCAACTGAAAGAGGCACTCTGCACCTGCCTTCTCCTTGTGCTGACATCTGTTTTTAAATGAGAAAGGAGGCAATGAATGTTAAGCTGAAGGGACTTACTTTATTTATGATTGCAAAGATTCTTGGCTTGAAGGATCAGTTCAATTCCAGTGCCTTTCACCTTCCTTGCTACGCAGGGACACAAAGAGAGCATTCACAGATGCAATGCATGTGACATGGGCCAGTGTAATGGCATTAGAACAGTTCAGTGAAACATTAATGAATTTACAGTGATGACAGCACAACAGTGCCAGGATCTAATCTGCTCTCTGCTAAGTAGCTTTCATAAGTAACCTTAAACACAAAAAAAAAAAAAAAACCAGACAGGAACTAAAATCTTTCCATTTCTGGCAAAATATTGTCAGCTGTTTTTCTTTTGAATCCAGTAGCCATTCCCTTGTTTGCTGTGGCACTGGTGTTTCTCCAGTCCATGTCATTTCTCAGGTTCTTCTCACCAAGCTCAGATAATACTTCAGTTTTT
>JAHLSL010013534.1:0-62102 GCA_025920805.1 Petroica traversi | reverse complement strand
CGAGCCCGCTCCGAGCCCGCTCCGAGCTCGCGGCCCCTTGCCGATGAGGGTCACAGCCCGGGTGCTCGGCGGGCGCGGAGCCGGAGCGGGTGTCTCCTGTGCTGGGGCTCGTTTCACTCCCGTCCTTCTAACCTTGTTCAGCGCTAGTCGTTTTGTGTATCACAGAATCAGTCCTGTTGGAAAGGACCTCTGAGATCAGCAAGTCCAACCTGGTGAGCGAATAGCACCATATTGCTCTGTGCCACATCCAGTCTTTTCCTTAAACACCTCCAGGGATGGTGATTCCATCACCTCCCTGGGCAGCCCATTGCAATGTGTAATCAGCCTTTCTATGAAGAAATTCCTCCTGTTGCCCAGCCTACACCTCCCGTGGCACAGCTCCCTCGTCCTGTTGCTTGTTGCCTGGGAGAAAAATATAGGTTATAAATTGTGTTGCTACCTAGAACAAGCTTTGATAAATGACCAGGACACAGCAGGACATCTTCTGCCTTCATCGTGTAGAACACACGTAGAGGTGCACAGTACAAGCCTGCATGAACCAGGTAAAAAAGCCACAGTGCCAGAGCTGGCTGGCAGCTTTGGAAAAGAAGCTGCGCTGTGCAGGCATTTAGACCTTGCTTCTCTTGGTTATTCCCAAAGAACATCAGTTTGTCAGCTGTCAGTTGCCTGGCTTAGGGCAAGAGTGGTTGATCATGGTAAACTTCTGAATATTTAACTGAAATGTTGCCATCTTTAGATGGTAAGAAAAGAGGAAGTATGTATGCATGTAGTGACAGGACAAGGAACAATGGCTCCAAAATGAAGAAGAGCAGGTTTAAATTAGCTGTTAGGAAGAAATTTACCGTGAGGGTGGTGAGGCACAGGCACAGGTTGCCCAGAGAAGATGTGGATGCCCCATCCCTGCAAGTGTTCAAGTCCAGGTTGAACAGGGTTTTGATCAACCTGACATAGTGGAAAGTGTCCCTGTCCATGTCCTATTGGTTTGGAACTAGATGATCTTTAATGTCCCTTCCAACCCGAACCAGTCTATGATTTTATGATTTTTTTGTTGTTGTTTCTAAGAAAATAAATGCCCCTCGGGTCAGACCAGTGGCTCATCTTGATGAGAGCTGGTGAGGTTCCTTTCAGAATGATGCCATCACGTGCATCAAGGACAAGTGGGGGGAAGAAAAAGACAAACAGGAATGAGTCACCCTTCATCTACACCTACAAGGTGCAGAAGCTCAAGCACCACTGAGGCTATGAGAAGCATAAATACTCCTGCAAATAGCATGTTTGAGCTTCATGTTGCAAGAACGTTGCATCTGGCTCTGTAATGACAGTGCTGGGCTATCAGCTCGCAGGAGAAAATTCCCATCGTGAACTGCAATCTCTTCCCGTTGACTTAGAATCACAGAATAATATTTGCTGCTGCCTGAGAAGCAGCAAAACACACCGCACAGGAGGGCATTTGGGCTATTACCAAACATACTTGCTCTAAATGCTGAGGGTTCTTTTTCAATTCACATGGAAAACTGTCTGGCTGATTTTCAAGGAGATATTTAAGGTTATTCAAAACAAAAGGTCAGACAGTGAACAAAGAAACAATGACAAGGCAGGAAACCCAGCAAACAGTAATCACCGTGAATCAACCGCGCCTAAAAGCCTCAACAACTGGATGAACGACTAAGCCATTTGTCCCTATTGCAAAACCCACTGAAGTGGATTCAAAGGAGGAAGCTCTCTGGAATGTATGCAAACGAAGGGGAGTTACTGCAATGAAACTGGGGGAAGATACTGCAACAAAGAGGCTTAGGACTTACGAGGAGTACTTAGCAACTGTGGCGATATGTTGGAACTGATAAAGAGAATTTTAGGGTTTTCAAAATTACACTGGTGTGCTTGGGGTAAAACTCGCAGGCTGGGAAATGCAGGGATCAAGGTGGATCACGGGGAGAGAAGGTAGGGATAAACAAAGCCAGTCAAATGCAATTATGTATGTTTGACTGCACAAGTTTTGTATCTGATCACCAGAAACGGTATTATGATTTTAATAATTTTTTTTAATTTATTCCCATGTTATTGTGCTCTTTGTTGTGTGCATGTGGTCTGTCTAATCAACAAGTAGGATGAAAGGTGTATAGGGCCAAAAACCTGAGACCTATGAAAGTGCATTTCTCTGAGGGCTGATGCTTAGGAACAGGACCAGGCCACTGACACTGGGGTAATATGGGTTTCTCTGAAAAATTGTCTCCTGTCAGCATTAAGGAGTGTGCACGTCTTTTGTGGATTTGCACACCACTCTGCTACTTCTGGCGTGTTAAACAAGAAAGCTCTCACTCACCTCCAGTGATCCAGGAAAAAGGAAGCCACTGTACCTTTCAGTGCACCAGGTTCAGCTGCCTTTAATACTTTCCAGGGAAAGCAGGAGCACCTGGCCAACATTTACAGTCCATTCCCCTTGTTCTACCCCCACATCTACCCTATATTCCACATGGTAGTAGGAATGGTGGAGAATGCCCCACAACCTGTTCCCTTTGGTAAAGACTGATTTTCCACTGGTTAGTCTATGAGTTTTTTGAACCTGATGACATTTTTTGCTTCCATAACTCCTGTAGCAGTAGGTTCTTATAATGTAAGTTATCTTTTTTATTTGTTTTAAATTGATTACCAACTAGTTTTATCACATGTGCCAGGTCTGCCATGGAAAGATTAGCAGAAGGGCAGTTTCCCATTCAAGTATCCATCACCTTCATTATTTTTGTAAATATCAATACTTCTCAACAAAATCTGCTCATTCTGCTTTCCAATTGATAGGATCCCACCCTTTCTAGTGCCTCCTGATAAAGCACTTGTTCCATCCCATAAATGTTGTCACTGAGGATCACACTGTGAATTGTGAGACTGGCTGAGAGGGTCTGGCTGGAAACCTGCCAATGCTTTGCCTACATATAAGGCAGAATTCATTTCATAGGTAGCTCACATTTTAGGTGCAGCTCTTCCCAGTTCCAGGAAGAAGCAAGAAGCAGCCCATTTTCATTCAATGAGATTTTTTTTTCCCCCACTCCAGCCCGTTTTAGAAAAGGAGATTTATTCCCTGGAGAAACGGCATCTTGCAGAGCAAGCCACGGAGCGATGGTGACACTCAGTGGCCCTGCAGGAAAAGTGCACCTTCCGACTTCACGGGTTTTTTTCCAATTTATCCGGAAGACAGAGGTAGTAACTGAACCTTATACACAGGTAAATAAACAGCACGTAGCATAAGCATGAGCCTGCATACTGTGCCGTACAGATTCTTGTAGTACAGGCATATAAACAGGCCTCTGATCTATGTAGCTGCACTCTCTCCCTTTCCCACACCCATTTACTCACTTCAGTCTGGAAGTGAGACCATCACATTCAGGCACCTTGAGAAGGAAAATCCTGTCTCTTGTGGTGGACTGTTCATTGCACGGATTACCTTTCTCATGTACAGGTTTTAAATATGCCATTTATTTTTTATAGTAGTGCCATAACAAGGTCACAATCAATTTGGGGCCATCTTGTGTGCTTACAGTCATCCTCCTTTTAAGGGAGCCTACGTCTCATTCTTTTAAGAGCTTCTCTTTGCAGAAAAATCCCTTGCTGTCTGAGATGCTGGTGACCAGATTGCCCATTAGCTGCCTCCTGTACTATGCTCTTCTGGACCTTCTTTTTTTACAGGCTGAAGCAGCAAAACTTTGCAGAAAATTTCCCGGTTGCCTCCAGACCATTTGGGCCCCACTCAGCTGCTACCTTTGCTTACACTTTGCAAAGGTTGCTTTCTTGCACTGGAAGGTATTTCCTATGGATGTCACCAAGGACAGGGAGCACTTTTCAACAATCAGCAGAACTGAGCAAGCATCAGATATCCCATCAAGCCCAAACTAGCCACTTACTGCATTCCCTAATATTTAGTTCAATAGGCAAAAACCTCACTGTCTTCTACTGTGCATTCCTATCTTGCCACACAGCATCTTTTCTTCAGCTCTCTGCTTTGCCAGATTCCTTAGCCGCTCATCTGCAACTGAATAACATCGATCTGATTTGAAACCACAACCTGGAAATATCTGTTTGTATTCATATTTCACACACTTGTTTTTCTCACTTATCTGCCCCACGCAGGTACAAGGTGCCAAGACATCCTATCATCAGAAGCAGAGGAATCTTGGTGGGCCTGCTTCTATGGAGATCTGATTTCATGGCAATCTGATCCTATAAACTGTAAAGCAGGCCCTTGGCACATGTCCAAGAGATGGGAGAGCCTGACTTACAGGCACAATGAGCATGCTGGGTTACAGGCTTCAGCACTGCTGTGAGACATTTCCTTTTGTCCCTGTGTGGATGGGCTGGTCCTGCCCACTCTATGGACCAGTTGTTCTTCATGGTCAGAGAAAAAAATATATTTACTGTCCTTTTGCAAGCTGTGTTGATCAGGCAAAGGGCTACTACACAGTGATAACAATCTTTGCAATCCTTGTCACATGAACTGCTTCAGTTTATGTTCCTTTTCCCCTTTTTTTTCTCCCAAAGCACTTCCTCTTTAGAAGCATCATCATCACTTCCCAAATTCCCAGCTCATCATGTTCACTTCTTTTCCATTGCCCCTGGGCTTGGTGACTTCATCCCTTACTTCATACTTTTGGCATGACTGTCCTGGTAATTTCTCTTGTGCAAAAGAATTTCTTTTTCAGCTCTGTAAAACTAGTGCCCATTTTTTCTTATCCTTTTTTCCCTTATTCCCTTATTCCCCTTTTTATGAGTGCTGTCTTCCTAATGGCACTGCATATCCTGCTGGGCTGTCTGTATTCACGCTGTTGTCTTGTTGCACGCGCTGCATCCTGAAATTCCTCAAATTGTTGTCTTTTTTAAGTAGTGCCACAGGTAAGGATTAGTCATCTGGGTTAATGTCTTGACAGGATGGGGCTGGGTGTTGTCAGAGTCCAAACATGTAGTGAATTTGGAGTGAATGTTATTCTGGTTTCATGCCCTCCCTTCATAAGACTTTGCTGTACAGTCCTTTTCTGTCTGAATGAACTGGTAAAGTATTTTTTCCTTAGTATTCCCTTAGTCTGCTCCTACTCTTCAGTTGTGACAGAAAAATTATTCAGAGGTTCAGGTAGTAAACCTGATCAGGGTTAAAAATGAGGGGGGGGGGCTTTGTTGTTTTTGTTGTTTGTTTTTGTTTGTTGGTTGGTTTTTGGTTTTTTTTTAGTGTGGAGTTTGGTTGCAGATCAACTATTGTGTTAATTGAATTAAAAAGGAAGGAGGTTGGGAAGGTGAAAGAGTTAAACCACTCTGGTAACAAAATACAAAGTATGTAACTATGACATGCACAGTGTTTCCCTCTTTTTCCTGCACTGAAATCTTCATGAACTCTCAAGTCACTGCCTTCTTTCCAGGTTCCACATACTTTATTTCACTTGCTCCCAAAATAATGTGTTTTAAGCCAGTTTTCACATAGAAAGATAGGGAAAAGGCAATAGAGTGTTTCCAACACAGCACGGAAGAGGAGAGCTGGAGCAAATAAGTTTTCCCTATGGAGGCAGAAAACTCAGGTTGCAGAGTCAGAGCATACTAGGAGGAAACCTTCTTTGAGGCATCTGTGGAAAGACAGAAAAGGCAAAGTGCCTGATGAATTTTTAGGAAGGTATCTATGGACTAAGAGATCTTATGGAATGAGTTGCAACATCTTTTTATCATTTACAGGCATTTCCAGTTGTACTTAGATTTGGAATGCTGTGAGGACTATGTGGAAATGAAATAAAATTATATAATTTTAACCTTCTGTGGTACGCTCAAGCCTTAGTCTACACTGAAATTAATACCTGGGCTAGAAACTGTGTCCACAACTAGTAGATAGATCCCAATTCAACCTGGAAGCCTGTGAACACTAACCTGAACTGCAAGGGAAAGCATATTCTCCTGCCGTGCGGTCATCTGTAGGAACAAAAGAGAAAGGGTGGTGAGCTGCAGGACTGCATGCTAGGGAACTTCTTTCTATGTAGCACAACCATCCCACTCCCTGAATTTTTAACTCTTCAGACTGTGAATTTAGGAACAAAGAAATGTCAGGACAGCAATCTGTCACAGCATATATCCCATACAGCTATAAAAGGCCACCTCATGCGTTGTGATACCTTCTAATGCAAGGACTTTTTTTGTAAACAAAAAACCTCTCCATGGTGTGTCCTGACAGCCTTGCTTAATTAGTGATAATTAGTATTTTCATGTCAGATAACATTTTTTAAGTTGTATCTACTAAGCACAAAAATTCTTGTACAGAATGAAATAGCAGAGAGAGACCATATTAGGAGACAATATTTAGCTTTGTAATAGCTGGATTAAAAACTGTCCTCCTCTCCTTGCCATGGTGTGGAAGGGGGAACAAGAATGGAATTTAGTATACAACATGTAGTGCTGCTTTCTAAATCTCCAGCAGCAGTTTTTCCATTTTGTTCTCGAATTCTTTTTAGAAAATAATTCTTAATGTTCCATCTGCTGTTTTGACTGATACTGACCACAGAATAATCAGAGAGACTCAAAATATCATCAAGATCTATCTCCTCTGTGCTGATAATTCATTTAGAGCTTTAAAGGATAACAAATTATTTTCCTATTGCCCTCTGAGACATAGCAGGACACAATGGATGGTAGGATTATTATACTACATGAAATGCATACAACCAAATTCTTCTTTCTAGTGGATCAAGGTAGCACTTTGTAGTACTAGTTTTAAGTAAATGCCTAAGTATTCTCAAGAGAGCTAAAAAGGAGGACAAGACATGGCAAATTGTCAGAGAAGTATTCTAGCTTGAAGCTAGAGGAAGAAAACAAAGTTGTTTGGAACACATAACACCTCACAACATAATCATAGTGCCAGGCAGCCTTGTCTCAAGAACTTTTCTAAACAAGTGGCTACTTGAATGTTGAAGTTTTGTACAGAGAAAACCCAAATTTGAAGTTGCAGGAGGAAACGCACTGGAATAAGAGAGTTAAGGGAATTAGGGTCATTAAGGGAATTATGTCTGAGTAAGGGGTACAAAAGTTACTTTATGCCAACATCAGTGAAATCTCACCTGGCTTATAGTAGTCATAGACATGCACTGTTGCAGCTTTCAGGTTGTGCACTTCAACATCTTGTTCCACTGAGATGTTAAGCTTCAGAGAACTCTCACCCAGCTGGAGAGAAGAATGGAAGTGAGCAGAGATGCACTGATCATCTCAAAATCATCTATATTCCAACTTTACTCCTTCTGCATCTCAGATGGTTTTTTTCTCTATCTTTCCACGTTCTTCCATCCTCTTCCTCTTCTGTGAAAAGTTTAGCCTGCTTGACCGGCCTAGAGATTTGTATTTCTGATCTGCAAAAGTCCCCATGCAAAATATTTCAGCTGCTACTGCTTGAATGGGCAGCTCCCTCTGGTCTTCCTCTTACCTCCTCCAAGTAGATTGTGATTTTGTCTGGTTTTATCTCTGTCTTTTTCACCAGGGGTACCTTCTCCAGCTGTATAGGAAGGCAAGAGATGAACTTGGTTAACATCAGCTAATTGGCCTTTCCTGTTTCACAGCAGGTTTGGTATTTGTCAGCGAAGCACTGTTGATAAAAGCACCTGCTCAGCAATGAAATTGTTGGGAGCACATCAAGCCTTAGAAAATATTTTTCAGTTTTGGGACAGGTGCCTTTGGGCTGTGTTCCTTCTTTCATCACTCGTAGCAAAGGGAAAACTGGTTAGTAGGAGTCTGTGTTGGATCTTCCTGGCTATTGTGTGGAACAATGGAGTGTGTCACTGAACAGCTCTATGGGATTCAACACCATATGGAATATCCATAAAAATGGCACTGGTAACTGGTAAAAATGGCAAAGGGGCCCAATGCACCCCAGGTGGTTCTAACTAGGTGCTTTTTCATCTTCTCTCTAACCTCTTACTGTGTATGCAGTCCTCACTATGAACATGGAAAAGCTGCATAACCACATGTGCAAGTGGAAATTGCTTTGTGAAATAACCTGTTATATCTGCACTTACAGTTACCATTCTCTGACACTTCTTAAAATGTTTGGATATTTCTGACTGAGCTACATCTAGAAAATAGATTTTGATATCAATGAAAGCCAAAGGAAAAGTCTTACCTCTTTCACAGAGCTCTGCACAGGAATGAACCCTGACAGCATCTCCACCTCCACCAGGGCCATGTTACTTGTCCCACGATCCCCTACATAACTGAAGGTGGTCAGGAGAAAAGTACATTAGATGTGGAAGGCAGCACAGCATTTCATGAACACTTCCAAACTTTGCCCTGTCCTGCAGTATGTTTAACTGGTGGGACAAAGGGACAAAAACAGTCCCCATCTATTCACTCAGTATGGATACAGACTGTGCAGCAAATGTGTTATGGTTAATGTGGAAGTAATAGGGCTTCATGTTGCCCTCTCCAACAGGTGTAAAAGACCTTTTCTGTTACAGGCTGAGAGTGGCAATGTTGGTATTCTTCTCTTTCAGTAAGGACAGTAAGGCATGGAGAATATGGATCAAAACTCTCATCCTAGGCAGAAGCAGGCAAGTGAAATATGGATAGGGACTGGTGTTTCTGTGTATAGTTCCAGCAGTGGTTCACACTAATGGGGATACACCTAAGAGCTGGTTCAGCCCAGGTGCAAGGTGTCCCCCAGTATGGGAGCTCAGCTGCTGGTGCTCTGGGGACTGCTGAGCTGCTCTGGGCTGCCTGAGATAGTTGCTGTAATTCTGCAAGATACTACCAGTGCATTGCCATGCTTCTCCAGGCCTTAGTTCTCACTTAACCATCTCCTTGGGATGTGTGGAGAAGAAGAGAGTCATCCCTGTGTCTTTGATTCTAGAGGCAGAAGGCTTTCGTGGGGTTCTAGTCATACAACTGGGTTCACACTTTTTTCTACTGAAGAAAGAGCTTTAAGGGATCTCATACCTGACAGACACAAGGATGTCAAACTCTTTCCTGACACGGTCACATTCTCTCGGTACTGTTTCCACATCCAGGACAAAGACCTCTTCTGTTTTTGGTGGTGGGATGTTATAATACAAAGTGGTCTGGTGAAGGAGAAAACAGCTCTGTGAAGTGTCCCAGAGTTTCCCTGAGTAAAGGACTACCTGTGCCTCAAGCTGTAATGGATTGGTAGCCAGTGGCTAAAACAGCTGGACCCAGATGCACATTCTGTTCAGAGATCTGTTGTTTAGCACATTGCATCAGACATATCTGCCAAATGCAACCCAAAACTTGGAGACTCAGCTCCTCATTCAGTTTCATAAAAAAAATGCACTGTTAAGGTTCAAGGAAGCCTGTTAGTTAAAACACTGGAGAAAGAAGTGTAACTGTTAACTCTTGACATGCTAATAGTCAGTAATTCTAGGTCTCAAGGGGAAAATACTGGTAAAACAATTGCAAACCCCTTAAGAAAGAACAAAAAATTGGAAGAAGACAGCTCAGCAGGCAGGATGATCACACTCATCCAAAGAGCAGCATAGGCCAATCTTCCTCCACCTGCCTGGTGACTGACTGCCTCCCCAGCATGTGCTCTTCAGATGTCTTATGCTCATTGACTGTATGCAAGTGTAGCCAAGCAGTATGGTTGTAGTTACCTCCTACATGCCCTAACAATTAATAATTGTTGTTTTCTCTTGACTAGACACTGCTTGCAGATTGTCTGTGAGTGTCATAAGATTCTCTGTGGGCATCATCTGAACAGAAATGACCCAAGAAAGGGGTTTTCACAGGGAGTGACTTGAGTTCTTTGCTGCATGAATGGCTCACAAGTGGGCTATCAAAACTGCCATAAAAAGAAGATGTATCCTCCTGATGGACCAGCTGTCTTATTGTACTGGAATAAGAAGACTGAGGTACCACATCAGTCCTCATCTCTGCATGTGATAACAACCCAAAGAATGTTGTCTCAGAAGATATAAAGACAAACCTCACTTCTGTAGTCAGAGGCAAAACCTGAGGGCTCTGTTGCTTACACATACGCACCTGGACATAAACACAGCCACTGCCCGTCGCTTGCACTGTGTAGGTCCCTGTGTCTGCAGGGAGAGATCCCTGATGCAGGACCAGCTTGTTGTTCCTGTGCACGTGGAATTCCAGTGGGGAAGCCCCCTTGCCTTTCATTGCCACCTTGACATCTCTGATCTCCTGAGGAATCAGGGCTGCGTACTGAGCGAGGGCCTGCAGGCTGACAACTGTGTCCTGGAGGGAGAGCCAGAGTCACTTTGCTGTGGGCCATGCAGGGCAAGACCCAGCACACTCGTTCAGAGACTGCAGAGAGGACCACATTCTGGTGGCCCTGATTCACCCTCTGACACAGGCAGGGTCTAACATTAAGTGAATAGGTCTCTGCCACAGGCAGCAGGATGATTTCTGCTACCTGGAAGGGGCAGCTTGTGAGCTCTGGGCTTAGCACTGCCAGAGACCCAGGGTGATCCCAATTACACTACACAGAGAAGAGTTTTCTGATGGTACTCCCTTTCCCAAACAGGAGTTTGATTGTCATGTATATTTGTCTGCAAAGGATGGGTCTAGAGTGACATGCACGTCATTCCAGGCACAACATCCTTCACTTTCCCCCATGATTTTCCCTGGTTGTTACCTGTGTGGAAGCAAATCCTCCGAAGGCATTTCTTTGTGCACTGAGCCAGCGCACAAGCTTGCTCACTGAGGGTTCATTGAGTGGCAAGTCTGATTTGGAGACATGAGCCAGGATGATGTAGGCTACTGTCTCAATCATGGAAGAAGACTTTTCATCAGATTGTGATGTCAGTAGCTGTGCTGATGGAGGAAGAATTATGTGGAAGAGAAAAACTGTAGATCAGTATATATTCAAAGTTATGCCTCCAAGCTTCAGCATTTTTGCTGTTTCTGCATTTGCCTAACATAGAGTAAAGGGATCCCCTGTGCTGAAAAGCTCAAGGACTCATTTCCAGTCACATGTACCATCTTTGATGGAGAATTGCCGTCAGTCTTCTGGAGGAGAAAGACTACCCAACCTATTTTGCTGGCATCCTCATTGTGCAGTGCATAGTGAAGGGCAATTTAAGCAAGAGCTGAGCTCCTACCTCAGGTCCAAGCTCACAAGCACTGAATACATCTGAGTCCAGTTGAATATTTTGTTGCAGTGGTAGTAGGGGTCTAAGCAAATTTCAGCTAATAATTTAATTTAATTGTGCCAGGATTAATTGTGCAGGCATCTTCTGCAATGGTACAAATGTGAAAACCTGAAATGCTTTCAAATTGTAAGTCAGTTTTCAGAATAAACCTTTTCTTTTGAAATAAGCACCACCAAATCATTTGTCTGCATGATACCAGCTTCAAGATTCAGAATTTAGCTAAGGTCCTCTGTGGAGAACCTTATGTTTATCACAGTGGAAGGCTTTTTCCTTGTTGCATGTGTATTATCACAGAGGCAGCTCTGAACAAATACTGCACTGAATGTGTGCAATTCTACTCCTTCCAGTTTGCCCACTGGCTGTCCTGTGAAGCCAAGTGGCAGTTTGAGTGGCTATGCAATGAGCAACACTCAGCTCTGGTAGCTGGTCAGGCTGAAAAATCCTCTCTCCCTTTGGTTTTTTTTCCTATGTTATTTTTCAGCCCTCAGTGTAGTTCACCACATTGCCAGACAAACAAATGTGGGGATGAACTTACTTAAACCAACTTAAGTAATATTACCAACTGCTTAACCATAGGCTGAGGTGCTTTGAACACCCACCCCAGCATCCTCATTCAGGACAGAAGTCCATTTTTTCCCCAAATTAGTGAGACAAAAGGAAAAACCAAGCTCAGCAGCACAACAATTAAGATCCATCCACCCAAAGGCCCTGAGCTGAGTAGCAATGGGGGAGCAGTCAAAATGTTTGAATTTCTCAAGTAAATATCCTGACCAACAGCTGAACAGACATGGTGAAACAAGTTTGCTCTGCAAGATCTCTTGTACTATGTATGAATTGCTGAAGAATGACAAGAGCGCCATAATACAAATAAGCATTTTACCATATAAATAAGCATGGGTCACCTCTGCTGCTTTTGATTAGAAATTGTTTCCTGGGTCTGAAAAATTTAGAGATTCTCATAGCTTCAATAAATTATGATTTTCTGACACAAATGCATATATAAGAATAGCTAAATTTTCTGGATTACTGCAATTAAATGCTACAGATATCAGACCTTGAACACAGTCATTATCTCTATGACCCCAAAGCAACAACCTACCAGTTTCCTCCTCTACCATATCCATGAGCTGCTTTCTTATCTCCATATCCTTACTCAGAGTGAAGACATAAGCCATCAAAGCCTTGACATAAAGGCTTGCCTCATCAAGTGGTACCTTCTTGAGGCAATGTAGGGCATTGTCCAACATGGTGTCCTGAAAAAGGAGTCCAAACCAAGTGAATTTCCTGTGACCAAACAACATGTTGTTGTGAACATCCACCCCAGACATTTTCTTGATGTATTTTAGTGCTAGCATCTCTCCCAGGGCTGTGGAGGGTGAAGTAGAGTGGTCAAAGCATCGCTGACTGCGGGTTGAAAGCAAAGGTGTGCTGGAAATATCACTGGGATAGGGGATTGCTATTACACTGGAGAATCCAGCTGTAATAAGTGTCTGGTAACATACTGGCTCAGAATCCTCAGACCACATGCTATGGATCTCAGATCCTGAAGGGTATAATGTTGTTTTTAGAACTGTACCATTAGCCTGGAATTTAAATTCTTTTTTTCTAGAACAGTCTCCACTTGGTTGCTTTTATCTGGGGGGAGGGGGACAGTGCATACCTGAAAAGTAGTCTTTTTTTTCTCCTTTAGCTCTTGTTGATCAGTTTAATGAAAACCATTGCCTCTCCCTGCAAGCTCTTTGTTATTTTCAGACACAATTGTTTCCCCTGAGATGAGCTGGGAAAAGCAAGTGCTCTGCTTTGCTGCAAATCAGGCCATTTATATTAAGAATTCCTCACTCAGTTAAAATTTTCCTGTTTAACTTATTGAGTAGCAAGGTGGGAATGACAGAACCTTTCAGCAGCTCAAGCTGGGTACTCCCTGAAGCCCCTGACCAGGGGAGGGATGAGTGGTGGAGCATGCTCCCAAGCCCTGCAGGCGTTCAGGTGTGACTCACATTCCTCTCCAGATGGAGTTCCACCAGCACAGCAGCAATATAGGCTGTTAATGAGATCGTATCATCCACACCACCCTGCAAGCACACAGACAGTCATCAGAAAAGGACAAACACAACCACTGCTTGCCTGTCATGAACAGCCACTAACACTGCATCTGAGAGAGTACAGCAGCATGCTTCTAGGCATTCTTGGACAGGAAAGCACTCCAGGCTCACTTGCTGCATATCACGAAAGTTTGGTATCACGTTGTTCACACAGCCTAGACATCCCTTCTCATAGAAAGGCATGAAGCAAACTGTAAAGCAATTTATTTTATTAAATATGTTACCACTGTATGCCTGAATAAAGTTGTTATGATGCAGGATTTGCATTCAAGAAGTTATGTAAGCTTACATATAGTTAATCTGTTTTTGAAATGGTGCAGGTTAATGTGTTAAAATGGCTTTCAGGAGCCTCTTTTCACCTTGGAGGACATTGATTCTTGGGGATGTTCTGCTTACATCTTCAGATATGACACAAGAATACATCTAAAATGAGAGGGGAAAATTGGGTTAAGATGCTCTGTAAGTGTGAGGCAGATGGGGGTGCAAAACCGATTCCAAAAAGTTCTGTTCAGATAGAAAGCTCAAGCTGGGAAATTAATGAGAGACAAGAATGAACAGTCTACATGTACACTCTGGTTTTATTTTGTACTGCATCCAAATTTTAGGAAAAATGTGTAACCCTTTGCTTTACTAATGTAGCAGCCTGTTTTCTTTCATATATCTGCCTTGTATGTAATGTGGGCAATTTTGCAACCTGACCAGTGTGGATTATTTGTACTTCTACAAAGGTGATGAACTCAAATATTCCCATACTGCACTTTTCAGTACCTAAGCTCTAGGGCATTCACAAGAGTTTGGTGCATTTCCAGCTACACTGTAGGGATCATTTGGGGGATGTCAGGCTCCAGGAGAAGTCATTTTTTGGGGCAGTGGAGGCAAACCGTGTCTTCAGACAATCCTATATTAGAGCACATAGAGTATTGTGCACTGTAAGGCACAAGAAGAGTGAGAACCCACCACAGTATTCTAAACAAGCACTAAAATATAAAGATATTCCTCATTTCCCTGTGCCCTTGTCCTGCCTTGGCACAATTAGCTGTATTGTCTTTTGGCTAGAGTAAAAATTAAGAAAGCCTAGCAGAGTCTAAAAGCTCACACAGAGGAAATGGCTGCTGGTTTAGACCACATTTTTCATTCTGCTCTGGGAAGATGCCTTAGCTGTGCGTGGCCATGGGGACACTGCTTTGTGGAAAAGCCTGAGGAAGAAACCCTGTGCCTCACATTCTGTTCCCTGTGCTCCCACTCCCATGTCTGGCAGCCATACCTTCAGGGCATTGTTGAAGAGCTTCCCCACGCTCTGGAAGCAGCCACTGGGCAGCTGGTGCTTCTGCAGCCAGAGCAGAGCGCTGCGCACATGCTCCTTGTCAATGTAAATGTGAGAGCTGGCCTGTCCAAAGGACCTGGCTACAAACGCTGTCAGCCTGTGAGCAGAGCACCGAGGAGTCCCATGTCACAGCCAGCAGATGAATCAGCAAGGACACCAGGTTTAGGGTGACAGTAGCAGTTCTGGTCACTCACCACGTGTTGCCCTGCTCATCCCCTTTCCCAAAGGCGCTGTACGAGCCATCGTCGTGTTTGTAGAGCAGCTGACGCTGGTAACCTGTGACAACAGGACGTGGCTGCTTGTGAGGACCTGCAGCATCCCAAACTGTATCCTTGCCATGGGAAGATGGCTTCACAGCAAGAGGCTCCACTAGATCCTACAGTCAGAGCTGCTGAGACAAGGACACCACCCCGGTTCCCCTCTTATTTTTGTTTGCTCTCCCTCACCCTCCTCACAGCCTTATTGTATACCCTTTGTCTTTTCTCTCTGCCACCACCATTCTCTTGGGTATGCCCCCCTCTCAGACACATGTACGTGTTCTCAGTACATGCTTGCAGTAAAAGAGAAAAAGGGGGAAAGAAAAGGAGTCAAATCCTGTCCAGACAAGGAGGCTGGCAGGCTGAAATATGAGGTGCATTACAACATGAACACACAGACACTGGCACTATATTAAATTCAGGTTAGACTGGAGAGAATTGACATGCCCCCAAAATATGTTTTCTAAAACATGGGGAAACACTAAGCTACTGAACTATTTATTCACAAAGGCCACTCTTTTTTTCATGTAATAGCAGCTGATGCCCTATTTTCACAAGGTGATTCTGTCTGCTTTGAACTGATAAGGGAAAAAACAGACATTTCCATCACATAATGATGGAAATCACTAATTACCTACACCTTTCTCAAAAAAGCAGACTTAGTACCTCAATTACTAGCAGAGGTCATGCTTTCTTTAGAAACACACATTTCTTTCTAGGAGACATTTTCATTTTCTCTGTGATACCTTCCTTTGTCACAGCTTGGGCAGTCTCTCCCACTCCTGCCCTTCAGATCCTCACCAGACCTATGTCCCACACTCTTGATTTATTGCAGCTTCACTTTGCGGCAGAAGGAAGGACAATGCTTACCTGTTGTGAGAAAATTCAGTGCTTTATCCTTAATTTCTGCATTCAGCTGTTTAGTCTTGTTCAGGTACTGGAGTATGAAGATGTTTGGTGCAAACTGGACCATGTTCTGTTCACCACAGCCAAAGGGCATACTTAGCAGCCGGTCTAAATTTTGAAGTGCTGGACCCATGATGTCACCTTAGGAGAAAGGAGAAGCACAGACACTGAGCAGTGTGAAACAAAAGGGCTGCTGCCTTCCCTAGATTCTACTGGGATCCTAGAAAAGAGCCAGTCCCTGACTGAACAGACACAATTGAGATTTCTGGTGACCCCTTCTATATTAGGCCAGCACAGGAAGGGAGGCCAGCATGGTTCTGGGAGGAGGAAGGGAAGCTTGAGGGGGTCTAAAGAAAGGTAGAGAGCTGTCATTCCGGTGTGGGCACCAGGGTGGGAAAGGAATTACAGAGGTGAAGTAGGTGGAAATATTTGGGGATGATTTTGGTTCACTTAGACAGATGGCAGTCATAGAAGTCAGAGAGGATATCATGTTTTGTTCCTTTTCCTCAGACACTTGGGGATCACCTTATCATTCCTTATGAGAGGAATCAGTATTGGAAAAGATTACTCGATCCACATGTCTGTGGCCAACATCACACCCATTACAAATCACCTCGTGAGGTCAATGCATCAGTAAGGCCCAAGTTTTGTGCAAGTTTTTTCACTGCAGATCCAAGAGTAGGGAAAGCCTTTCTCACCAATCACATAGAACATGACTCGGCCAGATCCCTCCAGCACTTCTGCAGGCAGAGTCAGGGAGAACTCTTCAGAGACGGTGTTATCTGAGGAAGGCAGAACCCAGACATTTATCCTATGCAAGAAGCCATTCATACAAGTGTAACATCCAAAGACACCCAGGTGAAGTTTAATGACATCAAGCCACAGCAGCCAAGACTTGCAAACAAATCCCTCAATACAGGAAATTTTCCCAGATAAAAGACTGACATGGATAAATTATAGTGGTTGTTCTCCCAGGCAGGAAGGGTGCCTCCAGTGCTTGCTCTCTGATTAATTCCCCCCCCACTCTGGGTATTTGCAGTAACCCTGTCCCTTCCATCCTGGTCTCGTGATCAGAGGCAGTGAGTAATTTTTGTCCCCTACCTGCAGGACAGAGAAAAGCATTTTGGGTCTTCTCTTGTAGGACACCTCCTGGCTGCAGATGGAGAAAGAGTGGTTCAGATAGGGAAGACAGGAAAGGAAGTCACCCTGCCTTAGCAAGTTTGTCTGATGTCCAAGAAGGGGCTAAATTTCCTCTTAGCACCTTGTCAACTGCTCCAGGAGACAAACCCCTGTCCTCAGAGGTTCTCCACCCTGAGATATGACCAACCTTCACAATCAGAGGTTTTATCACTGTGTCTCTGCCTCCTTGCAAAGGTGTCACAGCAATCCTGTTATCACACAGACTGTGTGACTCTTCTGCCACACTGCTCACGGTGACATTCACTCTGCCTGCAGGGAGCACAGGGGCACATTGCTGAGCACTCGCAGCAGACAGCTGTTTGTATGAGGTCCAGACATGCAGACACAGGCAAATTCCACCCCTCCTCCCACGAGCTGCCTCACATCCCTCTGCCCAGCCTCACCCAGCCTGGTCGCTGTCACATTCCACACAAAGGTTTTTGCTTCGTGGGCACAGAGGCAGCTGGTGAACTCGCAGCTTGGACAGGCATCCACCTTTAGTTCTGGCGTCTCCGTGAGGGTGGTGTGGACCTGAGTGTGGTTGGATGTACAAACACACATTGGGGTAGTGTTAGTAACAGGCACTGCACCAAGCAGCAAATACCTTGCCTCATAACATGTGAAGTTGCTTTATGGCCCACATGCCAGCATCTAGGGCTGCTGAGGAGCTCAGGGCTTGTCTTTGGGCTCAAGTTTTTGTTCTGACAGAGGCCGTGTAACTGGGGAAACTCACTTGGGGGAACTCACCTGGATACAGTCCTTGAGGTAGTTGAAAACAGTGGCTTTTAGCTTGAAAGTCTCTCCTTGGATCACAGAGTATGGTAGTGATATGTCCACAAAGAAAGGCTGGAAGACCCTAAGGGAGGTCAGAGGCGAGAAGCCAAAGCCAGTGTCGGCAACACAGAAAGTGTTGGCATTCCATTCTGTGATGGTGTCAGGCACAGCAACTTGGAGAGACGCTTGTCCATCGCCCCTACAGCAGGAAGCAAAGAGAAGGACTTGCTTAGAAGCAGCAGAATACTCCAGGAGTATCCCCAGAGAAGAACACTGGCACTGGAAGGATAGTCTGCCTGGCAGAGGCTGTTACCAACCCGACAGAGACCAAATTCCAAATCCAGGTCTCTGGGAAATGCGTCCGTGGTTTTGGCTTCTCCTTGTCTTCAGAGTGAGGTTTAGATTCAGCATGGATATTACGGCTGCCTGGTAGAAAGCAAGTGATACCTCAGAAAACAGCATATTTAGCTACAGGTGAAACTAGCTCTTCATTCACAGGCTATCTAACACACACCACAAATATTTTGTGACACAGAACAAGAGCGGACAGGGTTGGTGTTTTCAGTGAGGGTATCTTTGTGAAACACAGATTTAGGAAGACAGAGTTGGATAGACCTTAGCCAAAGGCTCAGTCTGACAGATCCAAATTTGGTCTGGATCCAGGGGGAGACAGCATGCTAAAATGGAGTCACACTCCTTTAAATAATCTGTGAAAGCACTGGCAGAGAGCACGCTTCATTTTATATGACAAACACGGAATACAGGGACACCAAGAAAACATGGAGAGTTCAGCTTCTACCTGTGATTTGTAAATCAGGTCCATTGAAATGGACACAAGTTTTGTTGCTCTCATACACAAACAAGAAACACAGCAGGATGGCGGTCAGCTGCAGGCTGGCCAGAACTGGGAGAGGGGAGCCACTTCACTCAAGAAGTTGGACATGTCTATTCCTTACCAACCACATAGTGTTTTCTTAGGTATATCTTTCTTTCGAAGTCTGGACGCACACAGGAAACAGGTTTCTTGATTCTGGTGTTGGTAAATACCTTCATGCGCAGTTTCTGGGAAAATAGTACAGACAGTAAAATCATTGATAAATAAAGGGGAACAAGGAATGTCGAAACTCTCTCATGACCGTGGGTATCAAATGGGGACTGGCAGCCAGTGGTGAAACACTTTTAAATGCTGCTTGTTTATATCTATATGCATAAACATACAAGCTCAGACTCTGGCCAGTGCATGAGGAATGGAAACCAGTTTCTGAGGAATACTGGGACCAGCTATTACTTCTCATACAAGCAGATTTCAACTGGATGTGCACTTCACATGCCCAACCCTAGCAATGGCACATAGTGTAAGGAATAAGCATCTAGGAGACAGCACAGTATCATGCCTTTTGAAGGGAATCAAGGTCTATATCTGTATGGTAGATGTTATTCAGACTGCATGTTGGATTGTTTTCTGAGTGTTGTTACCCTCTTCTCCTATTTTGAAGTGTTTCTACTTGCAGATATTTTTTTTAAGAGAATTCTGCCAGAAGCAGCACTCCTTGCATTTCAGTTAGCAGACATGTTTACACTTTTCTGGCTATCGTGCTTGTTAGCACACTAGTTTATTTTGTGGGGTTTTTTTTGTTGTTGTTGTTGTTTTGTTAGCTATAAAGCCAAACTGTGAAAGACTTCCTTTTATTAAAACTGCTTTGATGACAAGTTAGGGAGACACTCAGTGAAGCCCAGAGTAAAGTAGTTTGTAAGTACAGTAATAGCCAAGTGGTGATTGGTCAGAATATGGTGAAGTGCTCAGGTATTATTGCTGCATTCTTGCCACTCCCCTTTTGTAGTTATGGGAGCCTATAGTAAATTTGTTCATTTTTACACTGTCTGTCTTTCTCTAATCAGGTGATTTGTACCATGCTTACTCAACTTTCCCCATAGACCCCAAAGGAATGTGGCTTGACTGAAAAAAAAGGAGCAGATGACTTCTTGTGGGCATTCAGGACAGCAAATTGAAACTCACTAGCTCAGGAAAACTTTACAGGAGGTGTATGTAGGCACTCACCTTAAAGAGATTATAGACATCAGCCTCACTTTGGTACCATGGTGCACCCATGCGAGCCTTTTTGTGGGGGCTGGGCTGATGGGGCAGGCAAGGGTATGCCTCAAAGTCTTCCAAGCGGTAAGGCAAGCCCCGTCCTCCAACCATGAAGCTGTCCTCGAAGAATTCCCTGTACAGCTGCAGTGGGAAAACACAGCTCTTCAAAAGGAGCCGGCCAACAGGCATGTGTGTGGGGCAAACCATGAAGCCCTCTGCCACATATTGAAGAGCTTTGCAGTTGAAGAAGTTGGCAGTGGTCCAACTTATACTAAGGGACATAATATAAAGGACATTTATAGGATAATATATGCTAAAGGACATATATAAAGAGTGGATGTAGACAAGCAGCTTTTAGTCTTCAAGACAATTCAAGCCTCTCAGCGCTAGGGTGCAAAACCAGGATAAAAATGCATGTTCAGTTTAAATACAAGGCACTGGCACATCTAATCTACATATTTAAGGATTACTACTTTAAATACCTGTTAGTAGATGATGCAAGTGCTCTGCACTAGGACAGCATCCCTATAAAATGGAACACTAGATCATATTGTGGGCCCTATCATCAGGTGTAGTGCATCCCCTGGGATTTGGTGAGGCTTCTTTGTAACACACTCCACTGCTATAACTTAACTTACAACTTCACATGAGGCATATACCTGTTTTATTATCCCTGGTACACTGTGTGGATTCATGCTAGGATTTTCAATTTTTGCAGTATTTTTTCAAATTTTGCACTTTTTAATTCATTCCTTTGAAACACACAGCTCCTTTAAAGTAGGTGCCTCCAACCTTTCTGATTCTCAGAATCCACCTGGGTGCTGACAAAATACTGATCACTTTTCACCAGCCACTCTGTGCTCTGGGTGCTCTCCTCTATCTACATAGAGGAGAAGTTTTCTACATAACTTCTTAGAACCATTGATTATGGTTACAACTCAACAGTGGTTGGGGCAGAGGGATAGGAGGACCCTGCCAGGGAAAAATTCCATTTCAAAGGCTTAACCTCACTGATTGGTGGAAGATGGGAGAGCAGAGATGTGAGGGAGGCTGCTAAGCACTCTCCCTCCAAGCAGAAAGCACCAGCATCTCCTTGAAGCAACTCTCCCTGCAGTGCCATGTAGCATCCATCACCCTCCAGGCAGAGACTCTCAGCACAGAGTGATGATGATGATGATGAGGAACACAATCACCCTATAACTGCTCAGAGGAGGTGAGGAAGGGGAATGGCACGGCAGACACCTAACACTGCAGCTGTCCTGGGATGTGCTGTGGGCTTCCTGCCAGCGATGTATGGAAGCAGAATCAGGGAGGTGTTAGGGGTTGGACACGGCAGGCTGCACTCACAGTGTCTGCTGTCAGGGTTTGGTTTGTCTTCAGGAGGACACTCTTGTCAACAGCACGTACAGAGCACAAGGACCCTGGAGCTGCCTTGAGGTTCAGGCTGACTTTGGATCCTGGGACCTCCTCCTTGTGGGAGAATTCCAGTGCCACCTCCAAAAGAAGACAAGGTCTTAAGGGGGCTTAGCCTTGGAGAGTAGGACCATGTGACTCTTATAAATCAGGGTAGCGGAGGGAAAGACTTCAAATAAGGTAGGGAAGGGGGATGAGGTGCTGAATCAGGCCATCCTGGAAATCCCTTGGGAAGGCTGAAGAGGCTGCAGTACACACAGCCATAGCCAGAATTCCTCTACTACCACACATCCACCACCCTCTGATCCAGGGTTACCACAGGGAGCTAAGCAGACAGGTTTCCCTTCTGCATTAGGGAGTGTATGAGAGACAGTGTTCCCAAATCAGTAATGGGGAACAGGGGGAGAAAACAGAGTTCAAGGAGACCTGGTTTACTCCTTGAGCAAAGCTTGCCAGTTGGTGTTATGGAGACCAGGACTAGGAATTGAGGGAGAAGGAGGTTATCTGTCTTGTTTCCCAGCCAAAAATACTGAGCATCTGTTTTTGCATATATCCAGCTTTCATTATTTGGATAAGAATAAAACACGATGAGGAACCACAGCAGACCAGAGCACACCAATGACTTCAGGACACTCCTTGTGTGATTTCTGCTCACCTTATGTCTAAAGCACTTTTCTAGTTCAAACTGCTCCACATCAGCCACCACCTCTCCATCAGAGAAGACTGCATACACCAGAAGCTTGATGTCAGGCAGGAAGTCATTGCCAACAGGTAGAGTCAATGAGAAGGAGCCCTGCAGATCTGCACAAGGCAGCAGCAAGGAAGAGAGGGACAACATCCAAACGAATCAGCTCATTGGAGTGGGACACATATTAAGAATCAAAAGAGGGACTTAATAATTCCTGCCTGCAGATAAGAACACCCCACACAGACAAATTAACACAATGTCACACATTAACACTGCACCAAGCGTACCAGTCATTTCTTTGACTCACATCTTCTCCAAGGCTACAAGTTAGCAGCAAAGTCATAAAATGGGCTATTAGATCAATTAGACAAGATAGAAGGAGGACAGTTGCCTAGAAAGACACTGAATTGAGAGGAGATTGTGTTGGTCTTAGGAGGAGGACCACTACTAAGAACTCAGTTCAGTATTGAACTCAGTTCAATATTCCCAGGATAAGAATAACACCTGAAGACAGAGTCACTGGAGAGAGGTCAGTTTTCTGGGGTGTGTTATGAGGCACTTAACTTCTCATGTTTTTACTCACTCTCATGCTGGGTAATTGGCACCTTCTTCTCTCTGCTAAAAAGGATCTTGCCTTTTGCTATCACCTGAAGAGCAAAGAGAAGTGTCATTCAAGGGTCTGAATTGTGAGAGCATGAAAAGAGTGTGAAAAAAAACACAAGAAGAGAGAATCACATCTGACAAATGTTGCCCCAGAAGTTCCTCTGACAGGAGTCAATTTCCAGAGCTCTGCAGCAGAGATGCTGATGGTATAGCTGGGTAGGACTTGAGAGGTGTTGGTCAGGCCATGAGAAGTGTGGCTGCTTGCAAAGCCAGAGGAACTTCTGAGGTTTTGGGCAGCTGCTCTTAAGACCCAGTGAACTCTGATCTTTGCATTACTAGGATACTTTTGTACTTTTTGATTGTACAAATGAGTCCAGTTCAGTAACCAAGATAGTGATAACCTCTTGGTTAGCTTGTAGTCTCACCCTTGCTGTGACTCACTTTCTTGAAAGTGGACTTCATTAAAACACTCTTACAAACCTCTGGTGTACATCAAGGCCTTGTGCAAGGGCCTTTCAAGCTTTTCCCTGCAAAGATAGGATGGGGAGATATCAGCTGCCCCAGAGATTGCCTCTTAGTTCTCAGACAGATTGGCCCAGACACAGATGGACATCTGGGGTAGACCTTCTAGGCAGAGTTCAGGCTAGCCCTCCACTGCCATCCATGTGGACACAAAGTAGGGCAAATGACAGGCATCTATCATCTAAGCTTAGATCAAGACATGGATAACAAAGCAACGCAGCTGGGGGCTAGGAGCAGGTCCAGGAACTGGAAAGCAGGTGAAGGTTTGGGCAGAACAGAAGTCACAAACCGACTGTCCAGGAAGAGCTTTAGTATCTGTGTTTGAGTATCTCTGTGATCAGAATTGAGTATCTCTGTGCTGTGAGAAAAGGGTAAAATGCCAGTAGGCATAACCTTGCCCTGACAATCATCTGTCTCCTGTGCTCACCAAGTAGTAGAAATCAATGTGGTCTTCTTCAGAGCTGAGTTTATTCTGGGAAAGGATGTAATCCACCTGCACTTGCTGCTCTTGGTCACAGGACATCACATCATCCTTGGCCTTGATCTCAAGGAAGCTGTTGCTCTCGGAGTAGAAAGGTTTCAGCCAGTGGAAGCTGTCCCTTTCTTCACTTTCACCAGGAAATGCACTGTCATCACTTGAATGGCTGTAGGTTCCCTTGCAAGCACATAAACACAAGGTGGCAATTCAGTTTGTATCAAGTGATGCAAGGGAACTTGTACACCTGCTGAAACTCTGTTATCACCTGAGCTAATGTCAGGCTGCACATCTGTATGCTTAAAATAGTTTGTTGAAATGTCATTTTAAAGTCTTATGAGATCTTCTCTTATGAAGTTTTAACAAAATTCTAAGCCTAGCAGATCTGACCACAATCTCATTTTTCTGCTTTTATCTTTTCACGGGACACACCCGACACCAGACAAAAGATTTTCAGTGGCTGATACTCACCCTCAGAGAAACCATTGTGCTGTTCCAGCTGGTAGTATCCAGTGTGAAGTGAGCTTCCCCCTTCTCATCTGTGAGGAATGACATCTGTGTCTTCTCCTCGTTGACATCAACTATTAGATAAACTGTCTCATTTCTGAGGGGAGACTTTGAACTATGGCAGAACATCTGTAGGGAAGGGGAGGGAGTTAATACCCTGTTGTGCCAGACTCCGAGGCACTGCCAGTGCTTAATAATAATTGCTTCTATCACTGGGTTCTCTCATCCCTTTCAGCTTTCAGGCTGACTGGAAGGATCCAAATAAAAAGTCCAATAAATACACAAAACCAACAATTTGAAGCTGCTCAGGACTGGAAGAAAATGGCAATACAGGCAAGTGAGACACCTTTGCTGGGGGGGAAAGGTGAATTCCTCAGATCCTGAGCTGCTTCTTGGACAATGCTGCAGGGTCTCTGATATTCAGAAAGAGATTTGTCTCTAACAACTGAACTCTTGTTGATCCTTGCCATCCATGCTGGGGTCAGTACTGGCCCAGGTGAAAGTCTCTCTACCAGGACAGCAGCTCTTGCATCACCCAGGGGACCTGAGTCAGAAATGACTGCCACTGAACTGATATGCAAGATTTCTGCCAAGTTACCATGAGCATTTGTCCAAAGGGAATGTTATGTGCCTGCTGACGCCACCCCCATCCCATATGCACAGACTAGTTTCAGGAGATGCTCCTGGGGAAGCCTCCAGAAACTGCAGCTGGCCCCAAAATCCCAGTCCAGGAAATATACTATGTTAGGATGGGGAGAAAAAAATTTATTCTGCAGGAGGCTTCACTCCTAGTTTCTGGGTGCCAGCAGAGCAGAATTTACTTTCCTGGAGACTGCTGCTTTCTACCTGCAAAAGATTATACCTATGATAAATTCTCAGCAGAGAAGGGACCCATGAATGTTACCTTCCCTGTGTATGGTATCCCACGTTTGTAGAATGGATGGAGGTTGATAAACTCTACAGCTTTCATTATCGTTGCAACAGGGATTAGAGCCATTTCCACAGATTGGGCTCCTGGTGGGGGGACATGAAAAATCTATTGAATCCTAAGCAGTGCTCTTAGGGAAGCAGAAGAAAAAAGGCACTTCAACACTACCTACAACATCTACAAGCTCTAAATTTAGGACAGAAATACATTCTTCTAGGATTCTCTCAACCTTTCTGGGCTTTCTAGTTCATGACATGATGCATCATAGCCTACATTTCTTTATATGTTTATTTGTTTATGTTTTTTGAAGATGAAAGGAAACTACATGACTGTTTAGTTCAGTGCTTTGCAACTGGCTGAGGAACGCCCTGGTGTCCAGGCAATCACTAAAAGTTAAACTCATGCGAACGATGGAGAGGATTAGGAAATCTGGTGAAAGCAGATGGAAGAGGTACTAGAATAGCGACTATTGCCATGACAGAAGATTTGGGAACCCTCAAGTTGCTTTTTCAAAAGGAATTCCACTGCCACAGAAACACCAAAACCAAAAATGTTGCCGGTGAAGAAGAGAATGCTTCACATACTGTCCAGTACCTGTTCCATTTTCCACCAGGTCTCCTACTGCAATTACGTGGTTGACAGCTTCATTTATTTCCAGAGCTTCTGTCTTCAGTGTGAAAGTAGCGCAGCCATCCTTATTTGTCTGCAGAGAGAGAGGAGAACTGAGAGAAAGAGTGGTGGTGTGGAAGAAGACAAACTGTTCCATAGATGCCAGGCAATCCTAAAGAAGTATTTCTATATAGTTTTGGAACAGAGGAAAGCTCACAAATCCCAATGCATCATGGATCTCATTATGGATACATTAGGCAGAAAAGAAAATCAATAAACAGTCACCAAAAAAAGTGGCAAAAAAAAAAGTACAAATCACAAAAGGGTTAATTATGTCACAGACAAACTCTGGAGACTGGATTCAGCCCAAATCCCATAGCTGAGAAAGCATGAATTTCATTATGTGAGCTAAAGGTCTCCCTGAAATGCTATGGCCCTGATGAATAAAGCCTGACAGTGTGGCTTTCCAGACATGACTATTCCTGTGACATGGCCATATTAAACACAGGCATTCTGCCATGGCAAGAGCTTCACCAAGCATTGAGGCAGAGCCTGGGTACAGCCAGTGTTTCTAGCCATGCTGAGAAGTGCTCCTCAGAACCTTTCAGGGCCTCTTACATGCCATGTGGAGCTGGCATTCAGCTGGTGTTTTGCACAGCTAAGACTGCACGGCATTCCAGCTGGAGTGCATTTTAAAAGATGTAGGGATCCAGCTAGATTTTTATATTTTGGCTCATTGCTGACTGATCTGACATTTAGAAATATTTTCCTGTGGCTCTCAGGCCAAAAGAGCTGCATCTGAAACCCGTGGGAAAAAAACAAATGTGAAGCTTAACCACAAATATATAATGGACACAAATCTAAGCAGCAATGGACATAATTTCAGACCAGGCACTAGCAAGTTCGAGATGATCCATTGTGCATGGAACAGCAAAAAACAGGGCGTGGATCCACAGCCCATGTGATGCTCTGGTAGCCCACCTACCATTGGGAGTGGTCACAGGGCTGAAAAGATCTGTGATCTGAATAGCCCCACCTCATGGGGAGATCTGACTGCATACAATACGGTACAGACCCTTGGAAAAGGTCCCAGGCACCCCTGCTTGCCATATCTTACACCTTCTCCCAAAGCATGGGGTCAAGTATGGGCAGCTAGAGCAACAATTCAAGCAACAGGTTATGGGAAGAGGAATCAATAGTCTGATCATGTCCAGTAACTGGGAAGACCCCAGACTGAACAGGTTGGTGCCCTTCTGAGGTGCATTGAGGCAGATTAAGGGGGAAGAAACACATTTCTAGCACGTGATACTTTTTGCTCTCCCATTTGTTTACCTACCCAGCTGTTTTGCTTCTGAATCCCAGAACTTGCAAAATTGACTTCTATGGCCTCGGAGAATGTCATAACAGTAATTTCTACTTTCCCTTGAACAGGCTTCCCGTAAGTATACCTGTGTTAAGAGAGAAATGTTCACCAAAAGACTGACTGCTGACTGTCAGCAGAAATACTCATCTAGAACACCCCCCATCCTCATCAGGGGAAGTGGAGGCCAAAGCAAAGCAAGAGCTTTGCTTTGTACCTTATTTGCTCAGGTACTTCAGTTCATCCCTTAAAATAACTTTGCACCCCTCTCCACCCACTAAATCCAGCATCCTTAGTGTCCTCACTCTAAGTGACCAGGTGTGAGAAGGAGCCCGTTCCAGAGAGTGAGCTGACTCCCTAAGACACAGGGTCATGCAAAAGATCATACTGACAAGTGGAAGACCACTTCTTGTTTATGACCAAACTGTGGATGTGGCAGTGGAGTTAAAGGGCAGAGATCACAATGGTATCATGTACTCACTTGGCGCAGACGTTCAGCTGAAATTCCTCATCTGCTGTAGAGATATGTGGAGGGTGTTCAACCTTCATCTCAATTTTTTTCAGCACTGTGTGGAAGAGAGTAAGAAAAGGATGGAGGAAAAAACCAATGGATGGTAAGGATGAGTATAGACACTGACAGAAGTTGTGTTACAGCTGCAGTCCAGATGAGGGAAAGACAGTGATGTCCCCAGTTCTTCATCACCATGCTGCAATGGGGTTACTCTCTCCAGCCAGACCACCCTGTATTTGCTGCTGCAATAGCACATGGGACTGCTTTCTCCTCCAATTCAAGCTTAAACATTTAAAAGGCACAGGGTTTTGTCTTTCAATGCAAATGAATGAGACCCAGACATGATTCCACTTCCCATTATAGCAGCTGACTGGAGTGGATGGCAAACCTAGCCCAGAAAAGGGTGACAATGAGCAGCAAAATGTGCTCATCAAAGAGCCCAGATGCAGGTAGAGTGAGATGTCAGCATGGGCTCTCCTTTGTACCAGCAGCTGCAGATCCTCCAGCCCCATGTGAGGTGTGCACACATCCATCCTTGTCCCCACTGTTTTGTTCTCCCAAGACAAAAGGTGGGATGAGCACGGCTGCATCACCTTGCCCTCTCCTCCAGCTGCCCCCACTGCTTTTGCCTCCCCTCTGGTGTTCAAGTCTCACCATATTCCTCAACACTGAAGGTTTTCTGAGCCATGCCCTGCTGCACTGAGATGGTGTACTCTCCAAGGGATGCTTCGGACGCCAGGGGGAAGGATAGATCCACAATGCCGTGATTTGACTTTACATTCTGCCACTCTGCAATACGGTTGTGTTCAGGATCCTGTTTGGGAAAGGACATACAGGGACACCAAGTCACATTGGGAGTACGTGTACCAGCCATACTCAAGCAAAAGAAGGCACTACAAAGGCTTAACCTTGACCCAGTAGAGAGGACTCCAGACACCAGGAGAGATACGTTCACCTCCCTCTGGTATTATTTTAGTAAACTGTGGAATTATAAAAGCTACCAAGAATGGTAAAGCTACTGGGAAGTGGCAACATCATAACACCATGAGAAGAAGAAGCAGCTGAGCAGCATCTATTGGGTGCCTGTCCCTGTGCTCTGTGCAGACAGGGTGTTGGGAAAAGTTCAGAACTGCCCTGCCTCTAGCTGAGCTTGTGCACCACAGCGGTCCTGGTTTGAATGAAGAACCCAGGTTGACCACTGTATAGTTCAGCTGAACCTGAACCATAACCATAACTCCATGAAGTTACATTTGTGGCACAACTCTGAGAGTGAAAGATCACAGTAGAAGAGAAAGACTTTGGTCACTTGTTTATCACTTACCTGCAGCCATATCTGGGGATACTGTAAAAACAAGAGAAAAACAATCTCAGTTTTATAAAATAGCATCCCTGTGAACCAGTATAAAGAACTCTGCCTGACATGAGTCCCTGACCAGGAATTTCTGCCCCATCCCGACCCACAGTATGACTCCTCCTCCTCCTTCTGTGCAAGTTTACACTTGCTCCAAGTCTTTCTCCAAGGGACCTGTGGACCAATTATCTTAGGTTTCCTCCTAAGATAATTCTTTGTTATGGTTTAACAGGCATAAAAGGAGATATCTCTTTCATGAGCCTTTCAATGTGTCTCCTGCTCGAGCTTCTAGAAAGGCCCAAGTTGTTACTCACCTCATTTTTAATAACCTTAAGGTTCTCATCAAGGTTCACAATTCGAAATTTCACTGTGGATATAAAGAAAAGTAAAGTGTTCTGACTGCAACACACCCTTGCACAAACCACCTTCTCCTTTTCTGTGCCTCCCTGTTTAACTCAGAGATATTCAGGTCCCTTCCCAAACAGCCCTCCCCAGCATCTCCCACCCCAGAGGGCTTTGTCTGGGAGGTTTACATACAGCTGTGTGCTGCAGAGACCCACTGCCTTTACCTGGAAAGATTGCAAAGTTGGGGGAAACAGTGGGGTCTGTCTGCAGTCCATTCATATTGTGAAGACTGTGGGGACTCTTTGTAATTCTACAGGTAGAACTGACACTCTAGGTTTTACTGAAATATGAACAACAATCTTCAAAAAACAACTTGTCCTGTGTCCTGGAGAGTCCTGGCTTTCCTTTTAGGTCTCACTAGAGATATGACACCAAAACAACACCCAGGAGCTGCGGGCTGGGAATTCAGTGTAGTCCACCTTGGAGAGGAATATTCTGACTCAGACTGTTCCTAGAAACACTGGATAATAGAGATCTGCTTCCTTCCATCGCCAACAACCTTAGTTTGCTGCACTTGGTAAAATCTTCCTTCCAGGTGTGGCTGGGACTTTGACTCTTCCCTCCCCATTTCATATGCCCCTTTCTTGCCTTACCTGTTTCTCCAGGTTTGTATAAGCCCTTGTCTGTCTCTATCAGAATTATATTCTTCTGGGGCTTGACCAGAACTTTCTTGTGACCCTCAAAGAGCACATTGTCTCCACTGTGGATCAGGACATGCAGAAAAGCCACCTCCTCTGGCTGTCAGGTTAAAAAAAAACAAATTAGCTCAGACTACAAAGAGCTTGAAATAGAACCATAGGCACTTGTCCTTCCAAAATCTCCGATGTCCCCCTCCTCCTTTCATCTCCTGTGATTTAAGTCTCTCATTTTCCTCTTCATAGTATTCTTTTTGTCGTCCAGCTTCTTCATTCTCTTTTCTCTGCCTTTCTGCTTGTGAAGTTTGCCTCTTTGCACATTTATTTTTCCTCTTTACTATCTTTCCCACCCTGCATATCCAACATTAACATGGCTCAGGCACAGGAGAGGCTGAAGCCCTCTAATTTGTAAGATGAGAGGCAGACAAAGGACATATCCTACCTGTGACGAGGAATCATCTGCTGTCTTGGGAATTAACTTGAGGTCTGGCGCCTAGGTTTATTGACACGAGGAAATGGAAAAAAAAATCATCAGAGATTTTGCATCTTATCCCAGATATAAGACATGATCTCACTGTTAAAAAATTCCCAAACTTCAGAGTCCAAATTCTTCCATATAACCCTGTAACCCACTTGTGATTCTAGGGAGAAGCAGTCACTGCCTTGTTCATTAATTTAATAGTAAACTGACCAACATGCCACTTCCCCACTTAACATAAATGTGGGAGTTTTATGGAACCAAGTAAAACCACAGGAATGTCAAATCTGGAGTAATGGGAGATGGGCTACTGATCAGGCAAACACAGGACATCTCAGCATCAGAAACACTGAGCTCTGCAGGAGAAAGATTTTTTTTTTAATTTTTAGTTTTAATTTTTTTGCTAACAGCAGACTTCCTTGGCTTTCCAGAACCAGGACTTGCTCCCACCTAAAGGCTGGCACGAAACTCTTAGTTAATCATTGTCATGTTGATGTAAAAACCAAAAGTGCTTGCAGCCCCTCCTTGAATTCTGCTGAGTCTGCAGGGCAACCAGGGCATAGGCACAGTGACTTTGTGTAGTGCTGAGGAAGACAGGGCAGTTTGTAGAGCCTCAGCACCACACACATCTCCATGGCTCTCCAGAAATGTACCCGAAGGTTCTGCAGTCAGTGTGTCTAGATAAGCTAACTACAGCAGTTAGCAATGACAGAACTCAAGCCACTCCAGAAATACCCCCAGACTGCCTTGGTGAAATTCAGTTCATTGTTGGTTCAGCACCATCACAGCTACATTAAAGCAAGCTCAATGTCTACGCAGACTGCAACTACATCTGGCAATGTAGATGCAGCTCTAGAGCAGAATGATCCTCTTGGAGCTGAAGGAGCAGGCTCCTGAGGAAACAAGCATGAAAAGAATGTATTCCCAATGCACTGAATTGCTGTGATATGCAAGTGTTTTTAGGGACAAAACACGAGTAAACTGAAAGTAAATGTTTAGCACCACACTTTAAGGAAGATGAAATGCACTGATACAGCTCAAAAGAATAGGTTGTTTTTTTTTTCTACACAGGAAAGATTCCCTGCTTTCCTAGACTCCAGGACACTGTTGTATTTTGCCTGGTACTGGTAGGGGAATATACTTAGCCTGCTTGGAACTTATGGCAAGGAAAAGTACAGTGCACCCAGAGAAGTGCCATGCTCTTGTGTGAATGTGAAAGCATCCACTGTCACATCAGTGGCCACACCCACACTCACCTGGAAGGTGATGCTCTGAAAAGTGCCTGGCTTCTCCACCTCCTGCTCCACCACTGTGTGATTCTGGGCTTTTGTCTGCAAGGTGACAGCCAGGTGGACAGCCTCAGTTAGGGAGCTGAAGTGAATGTAGAGCTTCTCCTTGTGGGACTGCTGAATGATGGCCGGGAACACCACCATATAGTGACTAGAAAAGAGCAGTACATGTTCAAAAACAAGTCAGAGGCTGAAGTGGACAG
The DNA here is from genome assembly GCA_025920805.1 of Petroica traversi. Taxonomy (NCBI): domain Eukaryota; kingdom Metazoa; phylum Chordata; class Aves; order Passeriformes; family Petroicidae; genus Petroica; species Petroica traversi. The sequence goes on along the minus strand of JAHLSL010013534.1, from coordinate 30,359 downwards.
GCCAGAATCCATCTCTGCAGCTTTCACAAAGAGGTACACCAAGGATGAGAAATGTCTAGAGGACTGCACTGAAGGAAGTTTAGCACTTTTAAGCTCCTTTCCAAACCAGAAAGGAGGAATATGCCCAGTGTGAAGAACTCCCCATTTCTCTGTGTCACCACCCCACCACCAGCCAGGACACAGCTGCCCAGTGCACAATGCTCCAGTTGCAAGTTCACAGAACAAGGCTGTGTGAGGAATGAAGCCGAAGACTCAGTGGCTGAGGTATAAGGCTTCATTCCTCACACCAGATTTCACCCCCACCAGCACAGCATGAATAGAGGCAAAACTCCTGCAGCCTCTGGAGCTTTGTGATGTGTGCAGTGCGGTGCCTGCACAAGCCAACACCAGGGGCTGCCCTGCAGCAGTGCTCAATGCCCAGGACCCTGCAGGAGCTGCTTCTGCTCAGCCTCCCTGGGAACCAGGCCCCCACCAAGCATCTCTGTGATGCCAAAGAGTGCAGCCCCTCTGCAGCACCCTTCAGTGACAGGCCCTTCCACCAAGCCCCCCAAAAATCAAAAGGAGAGAGTCTCACGGTTCCAGGCTTGCTGCAGCTGCCGCTGAGAATAGGGTCAGGGCTACAAGGAGCAGTGGTGCTCCCATTGCTGGGGCTGGGACAGACAGCTGACAAGATCCACACTGGAGGAGAGAAATGCAGGTACCGATGGGTTGGAGCAGTCCTAAATACCCCCTCAGATGCTCCTAGGTTCAAAGAGTAGGGACATTCATATATGGAGATAATATCTTTTCTAGGCTAATGACACTAGCTAATATTTACTCGCTCCCACCCAGAGTGAAGGTCACATAGCACAGTTCACCACCCACATTTACATTCAGGTGGTATTCCAGGCCATGGGTGCCAGGACACCCAGAAGGGATATGTGGGAATACAACTCTCTAATTCAGGATGAAGGGGACTTGGGAGAGTCTCATCTCATCTGTGGCTGGTCAGGATCCAGGCTGTAGTATCTGATGAGAGCCAAATCTGCACATCAGCTACTGTCCTCAGCTTGTAAAATGCAACTTCAGCTTTTAAAAAACAACATTAGCGATCTTCTCCTCATCCAGTCATCACCCAGAGCTTGGAGTAAAAACCTTTAAAATCACCTCCATTCCATACATCACTACCTCTGTCCATCCATTCACCCCATCCTGCTGGGTACAGAAATTTTTCCAGGGCAGTCCCTGCTACCTGTGCCAACTCCCCTCATAGTTCCACTGTAAGGCCTTTCCAGATGAAGCATGACATTTTAAGTCCACACATATTTTATCAAATCTCCACTTTACATGTGCCCAAGCTGGATGCCCTGTCTTCTGACAGACTCCCCCAGCCATAAGGTGATTCTACACTGTCACCACCACCACCCATCTCCTCCAGACTCTTCCTGGGCACTGCACCCTTGTGTTTCCATCTTCTGAGTGGCAGCAGCAAAATGTACAGGTCTTGGATGAATTTGCCCTCCAGTTACAACCTCACTTGAAGGTCCTCATTCTGTCCTGGCCCCTGCTGTGTTTTAGCAGAGCACAGCCAAAGGTACACAAGCACAGAGAGAATTTGCCATCCACCCATGCCCTGCTCCCAGCTGAAGCAATCCCTTGGATTTATTTTGGCACAGCCCCTATGTGTGTGCTTAGCACCCACTCTCCTAGAGCACAGTCTGATGTAACAGGGGCACACTTTAACCTAGCACTGACATTGCAGATAAACCTCAGGTTTAAAGCACTGCAAGTCACTGATCTGGGAGCATATTTGATTCTCCAAGATTAAAATGGGGTTTGAGTTCAAGTCTAAATTAGTGAGACAAAAAACAGAATGACAAGCAGAAGATAATAAAATGCTAAAATTGTTCCCTTCCTGCAGGGAAGAATGGGGATGCTGGCAATGCCGCATGAGAAGCCCTGGGCTGATCCTGCTGGACCTGCAGGTCAGGAGCGAAATTCCAGTAATAAGCAAATAAGACCTAAGAAGAAGTTCTGCAGAAGAAGAACCATGGAGAAAAATTCACTGATATCACAAAGAATTAATTTGTATCCAGATGTTTCTGATGATGCCCCAGCAAAAAAATGGGGGAATTTTTTTTTTAATTGGGCCCCTGTACCAATATAGTTACTAAGATCTAAGTCCTCCCTCTCCCACCAGCTGTGCTGCATAAGGCAGACAAACCCTCTCCCAGAGAAACACCAACATGCCTGACAGAGTCTCAAAGCAGCTGCCTCTGGTTTGTAGGCAGTAAACACTGTCACCACCCCTTTCTCCCGCCCACATTCCAGCCACGAGCAGCCTGATTTCCACCTTGGATTTGAAGCCAAGGGAGGAACTGGCGTCTAGACAGGGTAGAAGCTGCGTGCTTCTTCAACACTGGATGAGGGGGAGAAGGAAGACAGCAGGAGCAGGGGCGAAGGGGGTACAGAGGAGTGGCTAAGCTTTCCTCGGAGGAATTCGACCTGCAATCAGCTATGTGGAGGATCATTTTCCTGTGGGGCAGCATCCTTCTCCTGCCCAGCACAGCTGGAATGCCTGCAATGCTGTAAGAACTGTACTGCTTTGCAAATGTGCTTCTGGTCTGTGAGGGATCTTGGTTGGGGGTGGCAAAATGACAGAAATGGGACAGAAGTCTTAAGGTGAGGAGTGTTTTTCCAGAAAGGCATAATTTCTCACATTTCCAAGGTTTCTCTTGGTTTCCATGTGCCCTTTCCCCACATTCCCCCTGCTAATTGGCTCTTTCTTTAGTGCCTTTGATGCAGACCATGTATTTCAGTAAGGACTCAGGCAGAACAACCCTGCCAGCTTTCTGCATGTGCTTAATTCTGAGCTGCCAGTGTCTCATGTCTCCTACTGTGTTCCAGAATATGTTTCCTTTGGGCTAAGCTGTTCTTCCCAGAGTCATAGGTCACCATTAATAGTTCAGCCAGCAAAGCTGAGTGCCTTTACAAACAGAGCAAACATGAGTCCAGGTATTTGACAGGGATGCTCTGTTCATTCAGGCTTGGCTGGCCATCTGCTCCCACCACGCCTTTTCTCAGACTCCTCTCAAGGACAATTCCCAGCACAGCTCCTCTTCGTATACTTTGTCAGGAATGCAACTCCTGTTCCAGCAGGCACTGCTGTGATATCCTGGCTTGTGAACTTGTTCTTGCTTTTTGGAAGGCATTTGCTTTTGCAGCCATGGCACAAGTGCAAACAGAAGCATGGCTGTGCTTGAACAGTAGATGTTAGAGTGGAAAATGTGTCAGTGGGTTGTAGCTGCATTCCCTCCTGCTGCATGTGGTATGGTGTGCAAAGCCTAGTTTTAAAAAAGCTTTTCCAGTGGGAGTACTTCCTCTAGGACACATTCCACAGGCTGACAAGCTCCCACGCAAAGGATGTGCTTTACTGCTGTCTGCTTGCCACTGTTGCCTTCAGCATGAAGCTTTGCTTCATGGAAATACCACTTGCTTCAATAGGGTTGTCTGCTGTCCTGCCTGTATTCCAGTTTTTTTCATAGATTCATGATCCAGCTTGGATCTTGGGACCCTTGAATGACAGCTCCAGAGATAATCTTTCCTACTTTTTCAGCACAGAAGCCAAGGGATGAATTGTTAAAGGGGTGCAAGAAAATGTCCCAGAGTAAACGATTGTTAGGAGCAAGGGAGGTAAGGGAGTTTTCAAGCAGTGAGTTTTTAGTGCTCATCTCATCCTTTGGCACAAGTGGCAGGAGGGAGGTGCCATGAGTCAGCTAAAGTAGGAAAAACAAAATGTTGTTGGTATGTGTTTTGAGGCCTTCAAGGTAGCTTGGCAGCACTCAAGTGTGACAGCAGTCAAAGGCTCCTGGCCAGCAGGACTTTGACTCCCTCTCACCAGGGTGCTGAGCTCCAGCTGAGAGCTGCCAGCAGATCACCTCCCTTCCTCCTGTGGTTCTGATCTCTCCAGGCCCTGCCCTCTGCTTCCTGCAAAACATGCTGCTGGCTGAGCCTGTCCAGAGGCAGTGAGTGGGAGGAGTCAGTGATAAGAATTTTGGAATCTGCTTGAATGTCGGCTTTTTGTTGGTCCTAGATGCTGCAGTACAGTAAAAGATGAAAACAAACAAACTTTGAACTGCTTTTCAGTGTTATAGATACAGGTCAGAGTAGATGCAGAGATGGGAAGCAAGTAGAGAGCAAAGAGGACAAGAGTGTCAGAAGGTGCTCATGAGTCTCTGTGGTTGGAGCATGAAGCTGGGACACTGGGTCCCTCACAAGGCATTGTTCCTGAGCCCCAGAGTAGCAGGAAAAGCAGCCAACAAAACTGATGGTGATAATGTAGTGTGCTTCAGTGAAAATGCTGAAGACTCAGGAAACCTGCAAGGGAGACAAGCTGCTGATGATCCCTTGGATGACATGGAGTTCTTTCACCTTATTTTCACTTTCAATTAGTAAGGCAGTGACTTTATCATTTTATATGTGCACGCAGGAAATAGTGCCACCAGTCAGTGTCTGCACTATCCATAGATGTGTGTCTTTTCCCACTGGTGTCATGACAAGAGAATGAAGAGACCAGAAGTCTCTCAGGAAATACTTAAATACAGGTCAGAACCTGTCCTCTTAGAAAGTAAGTTTAACCTGACCTTTTTTCTTTTATTTCTTTTTCAATAGAAACTATGCGGTGGCAATACCATCTCAGCTGTACTATCCCTTCTCAGAGACAGTGTGTCTCCAGCTCAGTGGAGAGCAAGCAGTCCCAATCCATGTGTCAGTCACCTTGCAAAGCAGAGCTGGGAATGAGACTCTGATCACTCAGTCCATCTCTCAGCTCCCCTTCTTTCATTGCACAAGCTTCCAGGTGAGGAAGATACTTTCAAGGGTTCTCACTAGGGTGGATATTGCATCAGTTCTGCTCTTGCTGGCCAGGAATGCAGAGAATTGTGTCTTCCCACGAGGACATCTTAATTTTTCAGTGAATCTTCTGCTTCATCCTACATAGGTCTGCCAGTGTCCTTCCTGCTGTGTAGCCCCACTAATATTTTACTCTTCTAAAAGTATAATAACAATTATTATATTACTTTTGGGTTGCTCCAGTTCTTTTTGCCCTGAAAGTTCTTCTGAGAGAACTTTCAGGGCAAAAAGAACTGGAGCAACCCAAAAGTAATATAATAATTGTTATTCCAAAAGCCTCAGGATCAGTGAATGGGATCCACCCTGAATGATGGTTATAACTATACCTGCAGGTGCCTCCTCCTGTTGGAAACCCTGATGAAGTGGCTTTTGTTGTTATCACAGTTGTGGAAGGCAACTCAGAGTTTCAGAAGAAGCAGAAAGTCCTCATCAAGTATGCAGAGAAGAAGACTTTTATCCAGACAGACAAACCTGTGTACAAACCTGGTCAGATTGGTATGGACAGAATACCATGTCTTGTGGGAGAAAGTGGTCCTCAGGCTAAAAAATGTGGGGTACTCTCTAGTCCTCTGAGCAGGATCTGCTCAGGAATGGAGATGGGCCACAGGCTTCATCCTCCTTCTAGGCTTTGAGGGGTTTGGGAATATCTCTCTCCTATGTCAGTGTGGTGCATGCCACTGTGAACAGGGCTTGTGTGTTTTCCTTGACACGTGAGAAAATATTTGGATGCCATCAGGTTATATTCATTATTGCTCCAGTCAAAGCCATGACTGTCTGTCAAAGTCCTAAATCCATCTCTTCCCCACAACCACAGCTCTTTGCCCCATTCCTCTCCACACTTCCCACTAGGGTGACCTTCACTGCAGGCAAGACTGAGTGGCCCACCACAGATCCACTGTCCAGAAAAATGCTGTTTCCCACCAGCACAGCCAGCCTTCCCAGAAAGCCACACATGTTATGAGAATTATTGTTCTCATAACATTTTTTTTCTGGCAGGCTACCAGCTCCTAGCAGGGCTTTGGGCACAGGCTCTATCTGCTCTATCTGCTGCCCACATCCTCTCAGTGAAGCACGTGTGCACATCTTTCTTAGCAATCTTTTATTGTTATTTACTGTTAATGAAACTTAATTTCATTTCTGCCAGTCATGTTTTTCTTTTGTTTTATAGTCAAGTTTCGGATTGTGACCTTGGATCAGAACTTTATTGCCAGCAGTGAAACAGTAAGTCAAGAGGGAAGACGCTTGAAGTCTGGAAATGTTGTGGGCTGCCTGCATGTCTTCTAGATCAGTGCTTGGCCCAGCTGGTGATGTGTGTACAGCTGGTCTCAGTGTTGCTTTTGGTGCTTACAAACAGAGTTGGGCTCCACCAGCAACACAGGAGCTGCTCATGATGTTGGGTTATGGGCAGTCCCTGGGACTTGCTTAGCGAAGACTGATGGGTGGTTGGGGGATAAAAAAATACCAGGGAGGTGGATGATAACTTACCTGAAAGCATCCCACCAGTAACTGTTGTTTCCTCCCCACAGCAGCGCCTGGTGGAACTGAAGGTAAAGCTCCTACTTTATTGAAAGTGATGAATTCTTCTCACCGTGGGGAAGACACAGGTTTGGAGATGATGGTGGGGAAATATGGATGCAGAAAGTCAATTACCTCAGAATGAATGGGACCAGTCCTTGACTGCTTGCCCTTCCTTCCTTCCATGTCCACAAAAGTTTGGCAGAGCAGTGCCATGGCACTGATCATACAGGGATCTCTGCAGTAAGTGATGGGTTCCACTGAAAACCAGCAAACCTTCCTTGAGTAGTGACTGGACTGCTAGTCCCTCTAGCCTATGAACAGAAGGCTTGTGAAGATCCTGAAGTTTCCTTAAGTAGACTTTTATATTTAACATACAGAAAAGAAAAGTTTGAGCAGTTAGTGTTGTGACTACACAACAAGAAACACTTCCTAAAGCAGCTTTCAAGCTATTATTCTTAAAATCTGTTTTTTCAGTGTAATCAGTGTGCTGAGGAAAGACACCTGAAAGTGGTGGTGGGGTTTGTAATACCCATGCAGAGAGATCTGAATCACAACTAGAAATGAGCTGTATTTAATGTACATGTCATACCCAGCAAGGAATCATTACATAAACACTCGGTTTCTGAGACATCTGTGCAATACTTTATGCCAGTTTATGCAAACATAGCACTCTGATCCAGCTTCACCTTTTCACACAGCAGTGCCCACTTGTTCCACATGGAGCATCCATCAACTCACCACAAAACCCTTACTGGGCAGGGTTACTGTACCCAGAGCTCTGCATCCTGCCCTCCCAGAACCAGCAGTGGGACAGCCCTGTCCTTCATGTCTGAGCCTCAATGGTTCCCCTGCATGGAGTCCTGGACTCATTCCCCAAGTCTTTCCTGGGGATTCAATATATGACTCCCTAAAAATCACCCCCCAAGTAGCTCGTGCCTTAGGCAGAATGTCTCCACGGTGACCCTGGGGCTGTGCCAGCTCAGATGACCACTGAGGTCTCTAAGAAGGACCACTTCTATCTCTTAGGCAGGCAGTAAACCACAATTTTGCAGCAGTCAGAGATGTCAGTGCCACCAGGGAGCAATATTACAATAGATTTACTTTGTCGATGAGACAGAGAGAAAATTCCTTTCCTCTTTGAGCTTGGACTCCCCTAAGCACCATAGCTGTGCCAGAGACCTGGGCTGTCATGACAAGAGAAGATGTGGTCAGACCATGCCCTGGTATCTTGGACATCCTTCAAAAGAGTCTTTTTGTGCTGGAAAATAACTGCTCTCTACTACACCTGTGCAGGACCCCAAAGGGAACCGAATTGCACAGTGGCTGGATGTGAGACCTGTGGGAGGCATTGTGGATCTGTCCTTCCCGCTGGCTGCGGAAGCACCTGTTGGAGAGTACACCATCAAAATGCCTCACCTCACACGCACCTTCAGGGTAGAGGAGTATGGTAAGAGTCTCAGGAAGCTGGTGGCAGCAGAGAAAGGTGTATTGCCAGCCTCCAGCCCCACCCTCACACAGAGCTGAATGAGCCATGCAGCTGTGAACAGCTGTGCTGGTTGTGCTGTCTCCTGGGAAGTGCCACTGCCTGACCCTAGGTGTAATCACTGACCTTCACCCAGGCCCACTGGCATTCTCCTCTCCTGTGTCCAGAGGATGGACTGAGACCGTGTCCCAGAGCTGTGCTCTGGGGAGGAGACTCAAGCTGCCTGCTCCCATTCCATTCTCCTGCCTGGGCTGTTGGTGTATTCCTTCCAGGCCCTGTGCTGGTAGTCAGGGGATGAAAGGAGAGATTTTTTTTCTCTGTAAGCAACCACTTAGGAAGGATTGGACCAAATTAAGTCTTTCTATTCTCACTTAATTATATTTCTCTTGCTTTCACACAGTGCTGCCCAAGTTCAGTGTCTCCATCCAGATGCCTCAGGTGGTCACCATCCTAGAGGAAAACTTCCCTCTCCACGTCTGTGGCATGTGAGCTGACTTATCGTGGCAGAAGGTGCATTTTTACTGGTTTGGAAAATGCACAGCCATCAATAACTGCGCTCAAAATGGTCTCTGCCAATCCTACTCCCACCCCAAGAGTTGGTACCCTGACATCCTTTGCTAAGCAATTCTCCTGGACTCTCACCTTTCTGCATATCCTCTCTCCCTACTTTCTCTGTGACTCTGAAAGTGTGGCAGTGCATTCCCTCAGTGTAGCATGTGTCCTACAGTACAGCACCTCTGCTGTATTTGTTAGTGACAGTGTTGTAGGAATAATGGCTCGTCTTGTGGCCAGCACAATGTCCCCCAGGCCTGCCTGGTGGGACTGGTGTTGCCTTGGAGAGAGATCGCCCAGCACTGCCTTCTATCTCAATCTGATGAGGTGATTTGTACTTCTTGGCCTCCTCTGCTACTCTGATAACCATGAATACCCTGCAGGCTGCTGGGCTGTACAGCTGCGAAGCGCAGGCTGAAGCTGACATCACTCACTCCTGAGACAGCATTTTTGTGTGTGAGTGTGAGTCCTCTGTGCTCCCTTTGCCAGGTACACCTATGGGAAAGCAGTCCAGGGCAGCGTGAAGGCTGTGGTGTGCCGTAAACACATCCGCTATAACCGCAAGTCCTCCAAAGCCAAGCGCAGTATTTGTAAGGATTACACTGGCGAGGTGAGAGCCTGGGACCTGCTCCTCTTGCAAAAGGGAGGAACAAGGGCACAGAGACAGAATACTCTTTTGCCTTTGTGATCTCTTAACAAACAAAATCTCGTATTCCCAGACAAATGAGGATGGCTGCTTTTCCACTGAAGTGAATACTAAGATTTTCCACCAGAAGCATGGTGATAATTATGATTTCAACCTGGAGGCTGAGGCTTTTCTGAAAGAAAGTGGAACAGGTAGTAAAAATTGATTCTATATTTTGTGGAAAATCTTTTATTTGACACTCATAAAATGCACTTGTCTTTGGGTTTTTATCTATAAGATCCCTTATGGATCCCTGTGCCTTCCCATCAAACCACTGGAGCTTTCAGCACTGGATCCCATGAGGCCAGTTGTTTGAAGGGCTTTGTCTTCCCTGGGAGCACCATCCCAACATGAATGATGTTTTTGTGTATCATAACATTGGACATGTGAGTTCTCCCAGTTGCAGGATGGACTTTACCAGTGTGCTTGCTCCTCTACAAGCTACTGTGGACAGTCCAGCTGTGGCAAGCACTTTGTTTTGACAGAGATGGGCAAGAGCTGCTTTTTCTTGTCTTCTCATCACACTAAAAATGTGCACAGAGGTGGGCCAGGCCAGGTTATCTTGTTCTTAAACCATATTTTAGGACAGTCCAAAGAAATGAGATGTTATTCGGAGCAACTAGCAATAACCGAGGCCCTGACTGTGTACTGTAATTAGCTCCGCATTAGATTTATCTCCACATCCCAAATAGGGAGATTAGGTTTCTTATAAGGTTCCCTCTCTCACAAAATTTTGCAAAGCCTTCTTTGCAAGAAAATTTTTTACAGCCCCTTGCCAGAAGCAGTGACACACATTCACTTAAAAAAAAACTGCAGTGATTTCAGATGGGGTGCGTGTGTTTGTGTTTTAAATGACTCCTGAAGTTGCTGAAGAAACTACAATCCCCTATGAGTGATAGTCCACATCTTAACTGAATTCTTCCACTCTTGATGCCTGCTCAGACACATGGTACTCACCTGCATGTGCCTCCTTGTCTTTCCCAGGGGTGGAGTTCAACACCACTGAAAACTGCAAGGTCACTTTTGATATCACAACTCTCCAGTTCTGGGGGACAAGCCACTACTATCAGCAAGGAGCTCCCTACTGTGGAAATGTGAGTGAAAACGGAAGGAACATGGAAAGCCCAGCAGCTGGGCTTCAGCATGTGGTAGGCACAGAAGTGTCCAGGGGTCCCCTTGTCCTGAGCTGCTCAAAGCTGCTAGCACAGTCCTCTGTCCCAGTCCCTCCTCTGACATATTTACCAAGAGGGTTATCCAAAGGTGGGATTGTAGAATCTGTGGCTTTGCTCCATGGAATAGCTGTTCATAAATGGGGAAAGGTTATAGAAGTTAAAATTCACACTGAGAGTCCCTTTGCAGAGAATGGGACTGGGACTTGTAGTGGGAGGTAGATTTTCAGTCCTGAGGCTCCAATTCTGTGACTGCTCTCTGCATCATTACAGCTGGAGCTGAAAAGTGCCAATGGGACACACCTGAAGAACAGGAAGTTGATTCTCACAGTGTCCTATGGGAACGGGAAGCAGACCAAGACCTACCTCACGGATGACACTGGGATGGCCTCTTTCGTCTTAGAGACATCAGCTTGGGACAACAGCAAAGTTATACTACAGGTTAGGAACCGGTTACTGCAAACCAATCTGGAGCTAAGCAGGTAACTAGAACTGAAATACATTATTGGGGCAGACCCATGTTAATACTAAATATACTAGCAGAAGCAAAGGGTTCAGTGGTTTCATCCAGGGGCTAATAAGCCACAGGCAAATGGTCTCATTTGTTCCCAGGGTAGCAGCAACCTTGCAGAATTTCAGGCTTCAGCCAAAGCCCTAGTAGTATACAGCTCCCTGCTCCCGTTTAGGCACTGGTTATCCCAGAGTGTGGCAGATCAGGCAATGCCAAACTCCACAGAAGGAAATGGATTGAACGTGGAGTGGGTGGAAATAGACACCTTACCCTGGGATAGTTCAGAGCCTGCTTTTCATTCAGTCTTGCTTTTGGTGTAGGGAGAGCTGCAAGAAACCCTCAGACCCTTTTTTCTGTGCCACAGGCCAAATCCCAGGTGGAGGAGTCGAGCAGTGGGAACGTGAAGTTGTCTTACGGCACCGCATCACTCCCACTGAGGGCCTTCTACTCCTCCAGCCACAGCTCTGTGAGGATCCAGCCTGTGCAGGCAGTGCCAGCCTGTGGGGATGAGCAGCAGGTCACTGTGCACTACCACATACTCGCCACAGAGCTGGGCCACAGGGCTGCCAGAGCACACTTCTACCACCTGGTGAGTGCAGGTAACACCAGCGAAGTCAGCTCTGTGCTGGGTCTGTGTCAGCAGGCCCAGAAATGTAGAGTAGAGACACCCTCAACCTTTTGCTCTGTTCATTACCCTTTAGGTTATGGCCAGAGGGTCCCTTGTGCATCATGGCCAAACAACAGTGCTGCTTGATCCACCATCAGGTAAGAGCATCTAACTACCAGGAGCAGATTAAGGATCCAACAAGAAAGTCTTTCCAGCCTAGATGGAGGAGGAGAGAAAGGAGATCTGAGACTAACAGGAAACCACAAAGCTGGCACAAAAAATAGTATAGAAAATATGCTATCTTTCTTCTGTCTTTTAATTTCCTTTTTTTTTTTCTCCCAATCAAATGATGAAACTGTCAGAGTTTATCTGCTAAGCAGGAAATTATCAGAGACCTCCAAGGTAACTTATGGAATCTTTCTTTCTGGGCTCAAGTGGAAAGTCATTTCTCTTCCAAGTGTTCACCCTTGCCATCCTGTGTCATGATATAAGGTCACAGCTATAAAAACCTCCATCCTGGCCTCCATGTGACCTCCCCAGAAACAAGGCAGGATAGTTTTTTATCCAAGAAACCATACAGAACTTTTACAGAGGAAGAGCACGTTGCAATCCTTGGATTGCAGACTTCCTTGCATCTTCCTGTACTTTTTCAATTTTTCCTTCTTCCTTCAGGTCAGTACAGTGGGGCTTTCACCATCACTCTGCCCATTGACCTCATTTCATCCATGGCTACCCTCTTTGTTTACATTGCCTTCCCTGAGGGACAAGTGGCAGCTGACACCTCCCGCCTGAAAGTCTCTAGCTGCTTCAGGAACCAAGTAAGCAGTGCACAAAACATGAAAGGGCAGGTAGGCTGGAGGGTGCCTAATGATCTGCAAACTGGCAGTAGATATCCAGCAGAACCCAATAACCACAGTTTCCCCTTTCCTTCATCTGTCAGTGTCTGCAGTCCCCCTTTCCTCTGCTGTTTCAGGTGAAGCTTGGCTTCTCAGATGCAGTGGCTCTCCCGGGATCAACTGTCCATCTCCATCTGCAGGCTGCTCCAGGCTCCCTGTGCAGCATCCGTGCAGTGGACAAAGGTGTCCTTCTCCTGAGGCCAGAGGCTGAGCTATCCAGGGATAGTGTGAGTCACTTCAGTGCTGACCCTTGCTGGTTAGTAAGGCATGGTGGATATACCAACAGGTACACCAATGGGGACAGTGCTTGGCTTAATGAGAAAAAATGAAGGCCAGCATCAAACACCAGCCAAAATTTCCAGTGTATACAGAGGGATCTAATAGAATAACACACTGTTATCCTCAGCTACAGTCTGAAGTCACATCCTTGTTAAACTTACAATGCTTTACCACAGGGTCAAGCAGAAGGCAAGAGACATCCATCTCCTGAACCAAATAATGACAGTGCTCTGAAGAAAAAGTCATGTTTAAAAAAATGCCAGTCTTGTGATAGGCTCCATGTCTTTGTTCCAGTTCATGTGACCCAGACAGTCCTTCCATTCACAGAGTGGACTCTGAGTGGTATACTGGCAGTGGAAGAGTCCTTTTCTCCTCTAGACCTGGGTCTAGGGACACCTGAATTGCCTCTTGACACTGTATTGGTGGATCCAGGATGTGCCTTCAGTCAGACAAGAAGTTGTCCAATGTTCCCCCAAGGCAAGGAAGGTGTCCTTAGTGTTTGCATTAAGTTCACAGGCACAGTTATTAAGCCGGAAGTGGCCACAGCTATGCTGTCATACCCCAGAGGGGCTTGTGTTCTTCTCTGGTGCTATACATCCAAAATTTGTGGGTGCTCTCCATAAAACTGAAAACCCCATGGTGCTGGGTTTTTGTGATGGGCAGAATCCGAGCTCAGCCTCTGAGATGACAGTAAATCTCTGGATAGACAGAAAATCTGTCCACCTCTCACACTGGCCTGTACTGTTTTCATTCTCTCTCTACAGGTGCATAATATGTTCAGCTATGTTCAGGAGCAACTCAGCACCCTCACAGATGTCTACAGTGACTACTGCACCATCCATAAGAGCCCAGGAATCATTGATGCCTCTCAGACCACCCTTTCCCCAGGAAAAATGTCACCATTCATGTACAACAGATACTCTTACGCAGTGTCCCAACCAGATGTTTATGAACTTCTGAAGGTAAATCTGATTTCCAGAAAGCCTGAAATCGAGTCGAGCCCTTTTGTATCCCAGGTCAGCACTGAGTAGCTTCACAGATTGTCTTTCCTGTAAATGCTGGCAACCTCACATTCTGAATTTGCTAAGCTTCTGAACTAAAAAATCAATGACACTCTATGCTCCTAGCATGATAAATTCCCATTGATCAGGCAGTTTCCTGGAACCCAACTCCCTCCCCATTAGTCCCCTTTAGACTTTCTAGGAATTGGAGGCAGGGTGAATTGTCAGCCTGTGTCAGAGAAAATTGGAGGTTGGAAAAGAAAAGCACCTGAGAGAAAAAGGGGACTCAGGGAAAGGAGGGAAAGAACAGTAGAAAGGAATGGCAGTGAAGAATGAGAAAAGTCCGGGTTACGGTGGGCAGCAAACTGTGGTGCCAAAATAATGACACGTACATGTGAGTGGTCACCCCCACAATCCTTTGGCATGAGGACCAGACTCTGGGAGCAGGACAGTTCTGCATTCTCTCCCTATATAAATTTGCAGGTTGTGCTGAGGTACAACACAGAGTAGCTGTGATATGCTGGGAGGCAGGAAAGAGACAGACCCTTGGACACACCAATTCCTCCACAGCAATATACCTTCTTTTCTTCCTCTTCTTTCCTCAAGAATGCAGGTCTAACATTTCTAACCAGCCTTAAAATCAAGTCTCCAATTGAGTGCCACACCCAGACCACTTTTGACTACGACTACATGTGTACATCCTGATTTTTCCTGTTTCTTTGGAGATCACGGGTAACATATAGGCTGCACATGGGCAGCTGAGCATGCAGGGCACTTAGGAGCTGGGGATGGCTTACAGAGATGACTGGGAGGTTGCACAGGAGATGTGCTCCTCAGGGAGAGGGAAAAGACCCTGGTGTGTGTGTGTGTGTCCAGTGCACTGGAGTGGCAGAGGGGTGGCTGTGGGGGAAGAACCTGTTTGGAAGCTTTACCAGGTAAGCAGAAAGATAATATGGTCAAGGGAGGAAAGAAGGATCTGTCTCAGGAAAAACTATCTGGAAAGGTATTTCAGGTAACCAGAGAATGAGCCAAGATTGGGTTTTTCTGTGGGGAATGAGAGCAAAACTGTGAGCCAGTGAAATGTCTCATGGGGGAGCACACAGACACTGGAATAGCCCTGGCCTTCTGGGTTGTCTTGTGGAAGGCAATAACGAAGTAAGTTGAGGGCATCTTGGAGAGGACAATGGGGTTTGGAGTGGGAGGGAGGGATGGAGATAGGAGTTTTTCCTGGCTGAACTCTGTCCTGGTTCCAGAGTTGCTCTGCCTTTGAATTCCCAATAGCTTGTATTCCCAATAGCTTTTGATGAGCTGGCAGACTTGGAGAGCTTCTACCCAGAAGCAGATGCTGCTATTGAAGCTGCTGAGGCAGAGCACACTGAGCTGGGCAGCGAGTCAGCTCCAGCACGTACCTGGTTCCCAGAGACATTCATCTGGACTCTGGTTCCCATCAAGTAAGTAATCATGGGCTGTGGCTCCTCAGGGATACAACTTTCTACCGGACACAGTCGAGGGAATGGGCAGGAGCACAGACAGGGCATTATTGCCTTCTGTGCCTAAAAGAAAAGAGGGATGCATGAAGAATTGGATAAGGACAATGGAGTTTTGGTTCAGTTCCTACTCTGTATCCTATCAGTATGCACCTCAGAAGAGACATGTTCCATTGTCTCCACACCTTCCCAATATGAAGTGTGATGCTACATTCCATGGCACAGACTGGGTGTATAATATGGACCCCTGTGAGCCCTCTGTGCCCACACAAAAGAACAATTTCAAGTGCCACCCTGCTCAGAAGCAAATTTTCCTCTCAGTCATTCCTTGCCCACCTATTTGCTCTCCTTCCCATACCTCTGCCCTGCTTTGCTAGGACTCCCCATGCCTTCGCATGCACTTCCATTTCATAGTCCAAATTTTCTTCATTTGTCTTCCCAAGTGAAATCTTTCCAGAGTGGGGACAAATTTTTCCACTCTGTTTTCTCCACAGTGATTCAGGGGCTGCTGAGCTAGCTGTCACAGTACCTGACAGTATCACAGACTGGAGAGCCATGACCTTCTGCACCTCGGAGAGCCATGGGTTGGGAATCTCAGAGACCTCCAGCCTGCGGAGCTTCAAGCCCTTCTTTGTGGAACCCACTTTGCCCTATTCTGTTTTCCGGGGAGAATCATTTCCCCTGAAAGTCAAAGTCTTCAGCTACCTGAAGCAGTGCATGGCGGTGAGTGGCTCCCTCCAGGATGGTTTGGAGCAGAGGAATGTGTGGAAACTACTGATGGAAAACCCAAACAATGGGGCTGCCTTCTTAGGCACTGGGCAAAAGACACCAAAGAAGATGTTCAATTTAATTCCACACAGAGCCATCACTGACCGGTTTATCCCTCCCCAGAAATCAAACCTTACATGATTGTATGTCCATGGGACACTGCTGGTGTCCCACAGGTACTGCAACAGGCCATCATCACACTCACCCGTGGCTTCTGGGATTGATTGTTATTTGAATCAAGGACCTAAATGGAAAAACACAGCAGCAGCAGCTCTGTAACTTGAACTCCCTTTTGTTTCACCTCTAGCTCCAGCTTAGCCTAATGGACTCCAGGGATTTTGAATTTCTGCATGAAAATGTCAGGTTCACTCTTTGCCTGTGCCCTGATTCAGCAAAAACATTTTCCTGGGATGTGAAGGCTACAAAATTAGGTAAGGGATTAAGGAAAGGGGCAGGAGTGAGAGGCACTGGCAGAGCTGCTTGAGGAAGCAGCCCAGAGCTGGGCTGGAATGGAGACTGGCCATCTATGCAAAGCTTGAGCGAGCAGCCCTGGGCTGAGTGAACTAAAACGTGGGCATAGATGTCCCAACTGGCCTCTTGATGTTTTTTTTTTAGGGAAGGTGAATTTCACTGTCACTGCTGAGGTGCTAGAGAGGGAAGATGTTTGCACAGAGCGTACAGCTGTTGTCCCAGAATCCGGAGGGAAGGACTCAGTGGTTAAACACCTGCTGGTGAAGGTCAGGCTGCACTGCAGGGTTCTGGTGAGGTTGGAGGTGGGTCAAGACAGCCTGGTGGGTGGCTCTGGAAAGGCAGAGTCAGCTGAGGAGGTGGGCACATTTCTCAGGGAGATTGGTCAAGGAGCAATTCAAGGGTAGATTGGATTGGAACTTCTCCACTGGGTGGGACAGAAATGTCAGAACTACTTGCTGGCAGGGCAGCAGGATGAAAGGCCATGCAGTAGCTTAGAAACCTGCTTCCCAGTACAACTTCACTGTTGGCATGGATATCCTTGCTGTCTGTGAGAAGCCCTTTGCCATGGCCCATGAGGATGGAAAAAGTGCCTGCAGGAAGATGCACAGCAGGTGTCTGAACTTACTGCTCTCCCTTCTGAGCTGACCAGCCTTTTCCCCACCAGGCAGAGGGGCAGCTGGAGGAAAAGACCCACACCTCGCTCCTGTGCCCTGAAGGTAGGTGCCAAGATCCCCAAATATCGTCTTACCACTGGGGCTGTGCTTGTGCACAGAACAAGGAGATCAGATGGAAGCAGAAACTTTAGGATTATCTGGAGGTGTGTGGGGAGCAGAAAGTCAGGAATGTTGGAGATTTTATGAGTAGGCAAAGCTATTCAGCCCTACCCAGTACTAAAAGCTCCTGACAACATCAAGCCACAGTCTAACCACATCACAGACCCTCATCAATGGGGGGCTGGATCTCTGTGTATCCTCTCTTTGGAATGCTGATTTCACCAACAGTTGAGGTGATCCAAGCCCTGTTTACACCATCTCCTGGGGGATGCCTGTGACTCTGCCCTCTTCCTCATGCCTGTTGCTGTTCTGATGTTTTTGACAACTGCAGGAGCTTCAGCTTCAGAGACAATCTCTTTCACTATGCCAGAGAACATTGTCCTTGGGTCAGAGAGAGCCCACATCTCTTTCTTAGGTGAGTTTTTAGAAGAGTCTTGGGACTCTTCCCTGAAGGACATTTCTCTTCTGGTGCCACTGTGTCTCCCTTAGCAAACATAGTAATAAGAGGGAATATGTACAGCAAGGTACTGTGTTCCAGAGAAGTATCCCATCTCTCCTATGGAAGTGACACTGGATGGATGTATAATTTCACCAAGCCAAGGGAAAGACAGCCAAGTGCCATGGTATCACTGTTCCTACAGTCTGTAAACATCACGTGAGCCGAGGTGAATTGAGAGTAGTCTTAGCAGGTTATCTGGAGAATCTGTGAGACCAGAACTGTTTTACATGCAAGAATATGTATGGCTCCCAAAGCTGTGGCTCTTTCCTACAGGTGACATTATGGGAACAGCACTGGACAACATAGATGAGCTTCTCCAGATGTCCAGTGGCTGTGGCGAGCAGAACATGGTTCATTTTGCCCCAAACGTCTTTATCACACGATACCTTGAAGAAACAGGACAGCTGACTCCAGAAATCAAACAGAAGGCAATTGGCTATCTGGAAAGTGGTGAGTGGATTTTTGTTTGTTAAGTTGGTGCTGTCCACTACAGCAGAGGGCTGGTGCTGAGCAGGATTTGTGTAGCATCACTCACCTGACACCATGGTAATTGCAGCAGTGTAAATCAGGCCCCTGCGTGTCAGCGGAACGAGTGGTACACAGCACCCCTCTGCTGAATTCCTCAGAGATAATGCTGTCTGTAATGATCAGCAGGATTGGTGGGGCAGGTTGGCACCTGGAGAACATGACAGACACACAGCATTTTCACTACCCCCAGCCTCTTCCCGCAGGATATCAGCGGCAGCTGCTGTTCAAGCACACGGATGGCTCATACAGTGCCTTTGGGGAAGGGAGTGAGCCAGGAAACACTTGGTAAGCAACACTATCCAGGCAAAACTGAGGAACAACAGTTTTACCTGGTCAGGCTCAAGCTGGCTTGGATTTTGGACTGGGGAAACTGAGGCAGGCTGAAGGCATGGAGTTTTGAACAGAAATTGCTCCTGAGACCTTTTGGAAGGTGTCATGGTTTAAGCCCAGATGGAAATTAAGCACCACACAGCTGCTCTCTCAGCACCATTCTCATTCCAAATTCAAAACGTGGCACTGTAACAGCTACTGAGAAGAAATTAACTCCACCCTAGCTGAAACCAGAGCAATATCCATCTCTTATTCCATAACTTTTATGCCAGTCATGCCAGTTTTCACACTCCCCAATATGCTATCACTTTCCCTATTTATCCGTTTTGATATGTGTACAAAATCTTCCTCTTAGTCTATGGAACACCTCTGTCAAATGTGACAATGAGCTAACTTGAAGTACCCCTGTTGGTCTGTTTGTGCTTGGGCATCCCAAATGAGACTGACTCTGAAAATTTGGCTGCAAAGGCACCTTCTTTACAGGTTTTGTGGTATGCTTTGTGCACAAACAGGATTGGGAGTGCGTCTGAGTGAGCTCACTAAATGTCATCCCTCTGGGGCAAAAAAGCACCCTGTTGGAATTTAGCAGAGCCCAAAAGGTCTGAAGAATTGAATTTTTCTTTCTTGCTGCAGATAGCTTTGAGCTCAAGCTTCACGAGCATCTAACTCATGTGCATTGCTTCCAGTCCTCCATCTGCCCAGGGGCCGTGGCCTGCTGGTATTTCCACAGGGAGGATGTAGTAGAAGGCACAGAGAGTTCTGTCTCCTCTTGGAGATGTGCATCAAGTGGCAGTTCAGTTCTATTTCCTTCTTTCATTGGCCCTAGGCTTACTGCTCTTGTCCTGAAGACTTTCAGCCAAGCCCGGGACTTCATCCACATAGATGAACAAAATATAAAGGATGCTGCCAGTGCCCTGATTAAAAGTCAGACTCCATCTGGCTGCTTCAAGAGTGTGGGCAAGCTGTTCAACAATGGTCTGATGGTATGACATGTCCTGGTGGTTCATTAGGTACCTCAGAGCTCCTTCACTTTCTGGTCTAGTTTGGGTGCCAAGAACAAATGAACTCTGTAGCAGGAGGAGAGCTCTGAAGTGCCCAAGGTTACACTCAGGGTTGCCTCATCACAGTGGTACTTTTTCAAGTTCTGAATGATGAAGGCTTGCATTTGATGATGTGCACATGGGCACTGAAGAACTGCCCTTCCTCTGTCTCAACGTGCCACCTTGCAGTGGGGTTGTGGGAACACCACTTTCCCCTGGCAGTGAAATCTGCTACTGAAAATCTTACACTTGGGAGGGGAAAGGGGAATGTGCTCAGCAGAGGGAAGGAATCACCTACCCAGACTGGGGAAGCCTGGCAGAGAAGTGCTGTGGGTAAGCAGGACCTTTGAAATGGATACCAGTCCTGTCACTTCCTTAGGAGAAGGAAGAGGACCAGCACTGTTGCATGTGCTGGCTTTTTCTAGTGGACCAGAAGGCACTGGAAAACTTTCCCCTCTCCCTTCTCACAGCAGCCCTCTTCTGTGTTTTGTGGTGGCTGCAGGGGGCGGTGGAGGAAGGCCTGGGGCTGAGCTCTGTGATCGTGACAGCTCTCATCCACTCGGGGATGCCTCACTCGGTGAGTATGGGCAGCAGGAGCCAGCTGTGTGCGCAGTTCACCCCAGCAGTGCCCGGGCTCTGCCTTTGTGCACGTGGGGGTTGTTATCAGTCGTGTCCCTCTGTGTCCTGTCCCTGTTCCCACCCTCCTCTGCACACCTGAAATCTGCATTCCCTTCCCCAACACCCTGTCCATAACGAGAGTGCTTTCCATTGTATCCTAGGACCCGGTTGTGGGGAAAGCTCTGAAATGCATAAGGGACCTGGTCAATGCTGATGCTGGCAGTCCCAACCTCTACAGCCTGGCACTGGCTGCAAACGCCTTTGCAGTGGCAGGTGACAAGGCCCTCAGGCAGAAAATCCTCAGAAGATTGGATAAGGCTGCCATAATATCAGGTACCAAAGACTCAGGGGCATGAGGGAGGGCCACTGGCAGAGCTGTGTGGAAATCCCTGGGTTGAACAACCATGGAAATGGAGGGCAGGAGTGGTGGGGGGGGGGGGGGTACTGACAGAGCTCTGTGGGGAGTCCAAGGCTTGACTGTCCAGGCCTCAGTTTGCCAAGCTGTCCCAGGTTATAGCCACATCATGAGACAGATTGTCTCTGTGGATGATCTCACAGTCCTGGCCCCCCCAGTCATCCAAATCAAGGGAGCTTCAAGGGTATTGTGGAGCTCCTCCCCAGCCTGCATTCTCAGGGTTTTGCTGGGAAAAGCCGAGTGTGGGGAGCAAATAGGGAGCCATGCACCTATATCTTGGACTCTATTATGTCCAATGTATATGTTTGTTTAGTACCTATATACAGGGCCTAAGTAGAATACCAGGGTCACTACATACAGCTACACACTCCATAAGTGTTTCCACCCCACCTCTAGATGACGAAATATTCTGGAGTCAACAGTCCAAACAGGAAGAAGATTCCCTATCTTGGTATCGGGCTCCATCTGTTGATGTGGAATTGACATCCAGTATCCTCATGGCTCACCTTACAAAGTCAAGTTTGTCATCAGATGAAATCAGAAAGGCATCCCACATTGTGTCTTGGCTCACCAAGCAGCAAAACCCATATGGAGGCTTTGCCTCAACCCAGGTAATTCCCTTAAGCCACATCATCATCAGATTTGATACCGGTGTTTTGAGACCAATGGGTTCTAACAGCCCATAGTAAAAAATGAAAAAAGAATAAATTTTAAAATGATGTAATGGATTTACAGGTCCTGGGAGCTATGGATAATCCCATGCTAAAAGCGAAAGGGAAAAGCCCAACCCTTATTATGCTATAGCTGCAGAGTGAGTGAGGGAAAGGCTAAGGACTGGGCATGTATAGGAAGCAGGAATTTTACTTTTCCTGATGTTCTTCTCTTTCCTTAGGACACAGTTGTTGCTCTGGAAGCCCTAGCCCTGTATGCAACCAACATCTTCAGCAAGGATAGACCTGATCTTCAGATTTCTCTCACTTCTGAAGGGATCAGCCAAAACTTCCAAGTAGACAAAAGCAATCGCCTCCTGCTACAGATAGTGGAGCTGCCAGCCATTCCCCAAGATTATACCCTGCGTGTGCAGGGCCACGGGTGTCTTTTCCTGCAGGTAAGCCCAGCCAGGAAGAAAAAGTCTGTCTGGTGAAAAGCCTTGAAAGCCAGGGGACATCTTACCTTGCTGCTTAGCCAACAGTGAAAACAAACTGCTGAAGTAACTTGCTAGAATCTGGGCTTCAAGGCTGGTGGGGGTAACTGTGATCCAACAGGAAGGTAACATCTATTCCTCATGTGAAACCTGGATCATCTTCACCTAGCCAGAGCAGCTTCTCTCCTCCAAGAAGTTCACCAAGAGCAGTGCACTCAGTACTAGCAGAACCTCTGCTTCTCGTGCATAGTTTTCTCTTACACCAGCACAAGACAGCAAAAAGCAGCTGAGTCTAGACAAGAAAACTCCCCAGAAAAAAAACCAAAACAAAACAATCCTGCTGTTCTCTGCCATCCAGCTTCTCTCTGTCCTGGCAGGCCATCCTGAAGTACCACATCCCTCCAGTGAGGAGCGAGGCCACCTTTGCAGTGTCCGTGCAGAAGGAGTGCACCACGCCCGATGCCACCCAGTTCCCTGTCACCATTCGTGCTCGGTAGGGGACATTTGCTTGGCCTTTTCCTCCCCTGTGCTGAGAGGCTTCTGCCACCACACCAGTCCCTGGATGGCAGGGCTCCCCTTCACTTGTGGGGTCCAAGTCCTGAGGTGGCCACCCACACTTAGAGGCTCCAGAGGGGTGGCTCAGGCTGCAGTCCTGTTTTGTCCCATGCCACTCACCACACATTCTCCCAGGGTCTGTGAGTCTCACCCCCTTCTAGGATTCGTTCTCAAAACACTGATGATGTGGAGGTCCTGTGGGACTGACACATACTCCTAAGTGTTCCCTCCTCTGCTCCTGGTTGACTGTCACACCACTCTCCTCTGCTGAACTCCTGCCTGGCTTGGGACAGAACTGCCAAGAGAACAGGCATAGGATGTGATATTCCCTGCCATGCCTAAAGAAGGTAACACCAGAAAGCTTCCAAGGAACTTACTCTCCTTGGCACAATTAAAAGTGAGATCAAGGGAAGCACAGAGATTTATTACAGTGCAGAAACAGGTATGCTTACAGGAGAAACACTAGAAAGAAAGGCACATTCCTCCACCTGAGTACCAAAGCTGGGCTGGAGTATCTGGAGATCATGGCTCAGAAAGTAACATTAGTGCTGTCCCCTGGGTTCCTGCTGCAGCTACACAGGGAACCGTGTGTCCACCAACATGGTCCTGATCCAAGTGGAGCTGCTGTCTGGATACAGCCCCGTGGCAGGTTCACTGGAAGAGGTGAGACCATGAATTTGTGTCCAGCTGGGATGGGAACAGTGCTGGATGTCCATCATGCAGGACCGTATGCTGAAATATGAGCATTCTAGTGGGCAGAGAAACTGGGTTCTTTTCTTCCTGAGAAGTCCTTATACCCAAAGTCTCTTCCAAGCTGCACCTTGCCTTTCCCTGCATCAACAGCTTCCCTGGCCATGTAAATATTTTGCCCATACTCTCACAAGGACAAATACCCCTGAATATTTCTGCTTATTATTAAAGCCTTTCTGATATTTTCCCCCTATTTTCAGCTAAAGAAAATGCCTTTAGTGAAGAAAGTTGAAAGCAAAGCTGACCAAGTCATTGTCTACCTGGAGGAAGTAAGTGCAATTTGGGCTAACGTCATCATTAAAGGGGCTGTTGACTGACAGATAGAATTTTCTCTTGTTTACTGGTTTCATTACTATTTTAACTATACAGAGCTGTTGTTCCTGCATACCAGCTGCATTTGCTGATCTGGAAAAATGTCAGTTGGCTGTTGTTCATCTGTAGAGCCACTTACAGGGCCGCTTAACTGGAGTGAAACAAGGCAAACTCTCATCTTAAGCCTACATCTGTTGGCACTGTTCAGGGACTATTGAGAACACATATATATGGTGCCTGATTAGAATTGGGGAGTAGAAATGAGATCCACTGAGTAAATCCAAGCAAGCCTGAAATCTTAGAAACCTCTTCAGCAGCCTGAACACAGCAGAGAGCATGCAAGATTGCTCATGGATTTTGCCAAGATCATTTGAAACTAAATCAGATGGTTGTGGAGCTCATTCCACAGCCTCATGAATCAACAGATTAACAACCACTCCAACCTTTTTCTAGCTCCATGAATGCCCAAACAGCACCAGAAATTTGACCTGGCATGTCTTTAAAACTTTCTAAGGAGCATTTCTGTGATTCTTCATGCTCAGTTTCTGTCAGTAAGCTGAGCTAAACTGGCCCCATAAGAACTGGGTTAGTGTCACATGGATGCATTAGACTTGGAGAGATGCTGCTCTTGTTACATCTACTGCACAGAGCAGAAAGGCAATACAGAGGAACATCTCAGCTCAGGCTGCCAGGTAGCACAAGGTGCATCCCAATCAACAGCAGGTCATGTAACTACTACCGTGCAGCAGATGTTCATCCACAGCTTGTGTTTGTCTCATTAATGATGAGGGTTATGTGAAACTGGAGAATAAGAGCTGACGTCGTTTTGAATGACAAAGCAGCCACTGAGGCATGATGCATGAAGAGCTCAGAGCTGAGCTGGATGGGAAGGTGGGATTGGAGGGGAACACTAGTGCTCCATTTAGGTACCTAATGCACACTGACTCAGTAGGATTGATGTTCCTCATGAGCTGAGTTAAATTTGGTGACCAAAAAGGGGAGACAGCCACAGAATGGGAAGTAAGATATTTCTGAGATAGACTAGAAAGTAGAACAGATCTGTTTCTGTGATGGGGTCTCCACAGAGTCTAAGTGCAAGCAGGTGAAAGGGGTTGTCTTACAGGACTTTATTTCTGATTTTAATCCTTGCATTTCTTCGTCTCAGCTGACTAGACAGCCTCAAACCTACACTTTCCTGGTGGAGCAGGACATGCAAGTGAAGGATCATAAACCAGCTAATATCAAGATCTACGATTACTACATGCCAGGTGAGCTCAGATGCTGTCCTGCAAAAACCCCCTAAGTGTACTTCTGTAAAGAAAATTTCTGAATTTTGTTGAGTCTAAGACAATACCATCTCTGATATGGTTATTTGACTGTCCCTTAGAAGCTCACTAGCCATGAACTTACCCTGTTGGTTTTCAAAATGGTAGGTCCTGCTCTCTCTGGCCTCACAATTTGCAGGCCTGAAGCTGGCATGTGGAACCACTCAGGGTCTCTCAACAAGAGTGGAGCAAGAGCTGTGCTTTTGGACACTTATTTTGTAGGAGACAGCAAAGGCAGAGGGATCATAGTGAGGGGATGACTCAGAAGGCTAAGGGCCCCCTTAGAAGAATGACACCAAAACCAACTTGTCCTCTGTTCTGTGGGGTCCCTAGTGGGCAGAACAGTAGAAATGTGTTAGGGATTGCTAATTCTTCAGAAAGTGAGGAACTCATAACTGTGGTGGAGCTCTTTTGGACTTACAGCCTCATGCCTTGGGTGAATCCTGACCCGCTGCAGAGTCATGGGCACACATGTGCTCTCATGTCTCAAGCAGAGGGGAGTTACAGCTTGTAAACTGAGGGAACACCTCTCCTAGGAAGAGTGGCATAATGCTGGATTGCTTTAGTGGGTTTTTGTCAGTGTGTCTCACCAGCCCTTTTTTCTTGTCTTCCAGAAGAAACTGCGGTGATGAGCTACAGTGTCCCGTGCAAGTGAGGTGAGGGCCCAACACCTCTTTTGTTATCACAGGCTTGGTCCTGAAGGATATGGAAAGGGAGGGACATGCAGGCAAAGGCCCTTGGTCAATAAACTTGCCAGACTGCAGGTCCAGGGTAGAAAGCAATTTGCAATGCCAAGTAAGGGTGAGTTCCTGTATGCCAGTGGTTAAACTGAGGGAAAGAGAACTGAAGTAGAAGATTTGATGTGATGAGATCATGACAAAGTCGGAGATATGTTCCAGAAAACAAGGGCTGCTTGTACCAAATGCTATTACCAGATAGTGCTGGCATTTTGCATTGAATACACTTTATTCAAGTCACCACAGTTCCCTTTCTTGACACTTTTCCTGTAGTTTCTCATTTCTCCAGCCCTGTGCACACAACATGCTGTGCTCACCTTTACTGCAGTGCCTGACTCCATTTCAGTGCCAAGCCTTTCTCCATCTCAGCCTGGCTTCTGATCCACACTAGGGAATGGACACCTGCCCGTCCTTTTTCCAGGCTGAGCAAAGGCAAAGCTTAAGATTGGCCAGTGCCTGTCCCTGCTCCAAACTTTCTGTGCACCTATGTGCTTTCCTGCCCACGAGACCAGGAAAACGAGCTTCTCCATGAATCACTTGTAGGGAGGCACATGTCTGCCACAAGCTCCCCACCCTTACTGGAGATTCTGGCATAGGTTTTGTACAGATAAAGTTAGGGAGAATCTTAGGATCATAAAATATCCTGAGTTGGAAAGGAACCACAAGGATCATGGAGTCCAGCTCCTCTCCCTGCACAGGAAAGCCCCAAGAGTCACGTCACGTGCCTGAGAGCTGCTTGAACTCTGTCGGTTTTGGTGCTGTGACCACTTCCCAGGGAAACCTGTTCCAGTGTCCAGCAACCCTCTGGGGGATAAGAGCCCTGTCCTCCTTGGCCTGAGAGTACCACTTGGTCACAAGGTGCAAAAAAGGCCCCTGAATTCCCAGTGGTTAGTTTCATACTACAGAAGCAAAGATTTTTTTTTCTTTTTGTCCTTTATTGTCTTCACAGGAGCAGGGAGAGATCCCTCCTCTGCAGCCTCTGTCCATCAGTCCTTTGTCACCCCTGCCAAATGTCACCACATGGAGATATGAAGAAAAGAGAAAATGCTTGGAATTTCCTGCTGAGCAGTTAGTTTCTGGAAGGCTCAGACTGCATGTGGCGTCCTATTAAAAGTAGAATACTAGAATGGTCTGATTGAATGGTTATTCAGGTTCACTGTTTTTCTCCCTAACCAGGAAAATTGCATTTAGGAGCAGCTGGGAAAAGTAAGTTCTCTACCTCTGCTCATGTGCAAAACTCTGCTGCTGCAGATGTGCACAGGAGGAGGTAGAGCATCCACCACTGCTTCAAAAAATAATTGATCCATAGACCTAGACACAAGTACTCCCTATTTCTAGTTCATGTTCCTCACTGCTTACCATTCCCCTTCCTGTCTTTGATTACACTCCGTGTTTCCCACCCAAGACCCACCATTTCCTGATGCCACTGTTGGTGTTATGCAGGAATTTGCTGCCTACCTCGACTACAGACAGCACTGTATTCAGCCAAGGCTTGCTCCTCTGCAAAAGGAAATGAGGAAGGTGATTACACATGGATACACACAGAGAAGACTCCATGTCTTTTTCATGCCAGAGAACCAGGAGCCTAGCTCCCCACCCCAGAGTAGGAGGAAATCTGCAACCCACCTGGCTGGTAGTAATCATAGATTTTGATGCTGGCTGGTTTCAGGTATTTAACCTGAATTACTTGCTCCAACTGCAGAATGAAAGTCTGAGATTCATCGTTGAGCTAGTGGAGATGGAAGGAAATGAGCCAGGAAGGGAAGAAAGAAGTCTTAGCATCTTCATCTTCCCTGATTTGAATGTTTTCCTGCACTACATTTCTCGAATCCATTAGAGGTTCTGAACTTTTCAATGGAGTATTGTGTGAGGAATAAGGCT
The DNA here is from genome assembly GCA_025920805.1 of Petroica traversi. Taxonomy (NCBI): domain Eukaryota; kingdom Metazoa; phylum Chordata; class Aves; order Passeriformes; family Petroicidae; genus Petroica; species Petroica traversi. The sequence goes on along the minus strand of JAHLSL010013534.1, from coordinate 3,135 downwards.
TCCTTTGCCCCCAGTTCTAACAGTTCTCTTTTCTCATCTAGGTCAGCCTCAGGCTTCTCTCACAGCTCCTTGTTCTCTGACCTCTTGCTCTCACTGTGCCATACCAAATGCTTGTGTTCTCACTCACCTTCTCCAGATAAATGTAGACCACATTAGCTGTCACTTCTATTTTCTTAACAATGGTTCTGTTCTCCAGCTAGGATAAGAAACAATAATAGAGGGAAATTTGTGAGCATTTTCCTTAAGGATTCCTGACCTGAGGGACCCACTGTTTTGGTGAAGAGAAGGCATAGAGCTGGACTCTGTGTGAAACTGTGCCTTTCTCATGCCTAAGAACTTAAGTGGTTATATCTTTGCTGGTCCCTCTTGGATATCCCTTGTGAACATCTCAGGTATAAACCACACTGACCCTGCCCAAGGCAGAGAAATCTCCCCCTCTGGGACCAGAGGCTGTGGGGGTAGTAAAAATGACTGATATGTTGGTCAGCAAACGGGTGCAGGCAGCAGTAAGATTCTTTTCTCATCTCACTGAGTGTTCAACTGCTTTTAAAGAGCTGCAGGGGGAAAGTGCAAGTAATTCAGCTTTCTGGTTTATGGTTTAATTGGAAAACAAAGGAATCTTTTTAGCTAGAGCTAGAATATCTCTGAGAACTCCTGTTTTAGAATTTCTGACAAACAAATCCTAGCACACCCAGCAGTACACTTTGCTCCTAGCCCAAGTCCAAATACTTTCAGTGGGAGAAGCTGAACCACCTCTGATCTCCCTTGTGGGGGCTGTAGGAAAACAAGAGGTTTTGGTGCAATTGAAACAGCAAAGGTTCCCTGCAAATTTAGCTACCTCCTGGGGTGAAATGAACAATTCCCAACATGAGTAAGCAGGCATGATCCATTTGCCACAGGCAAGTTTTTAAGTTCCAAAGTCCTTACCAACATTCTGGATCTAGGAGTCATGATGAACCCGGACAACAGGAAGACCTCTATGACCACCATGTTGGATGTGACTCCGCTCCCAATGTAGCTGGAGAAGAAAAAAGAGACAGAGGGTCTTACTCTGAGGATAGTGCCCTCCCAGCACCCCTTCCCTCCACCACCGCACCCCAAGCTAGGTATCCCATCTGGGACTGGGGACATGGCAGCCACTGCTCCCTCTCACAGGAGTTAGCCAGCACCTTCCACCTGTCAGATTCACCCTCTGTCTTGTTCACCCCAAGGGCTGTGTCCCTCCATCAGAGCTGAGGCTTTCCTGGCTGCTGTCCCCAAGCTCACTCCATCTTGCTGGAGGAGCCTCAGCCTGTGGGGGTCACCTGGTGAGGATGCGGACAGTGAGGACCCGCGGGCTCTCCTGGCTGCAGTTGGTCAGCTCTTTGCTGACCCGCAGCGTGAAGATCACAGGGCTCCGTGGGGAAGGCTCGTGGTACCTCAGCACTGCCTGCAGGACAAGGGCCGGGAGGAGAAGAGACAGGCTAGGCGTGATCTCATGCGGGACAAAAGAGGCAGAGTCCCCCTCTCTCACCTGCCTTCCTCACCTGAGCAAAGGCACAGCTGCTGCCGTGGGCCTGCAGCAGGAACTGCCCCGGGATCTCCACCAGCGCTGCCTGCTGCACCTGCAGCTGCTTCTGGCGGCCAACATGGAACGCCTTCCCAAAGGCCCTCTGGGACGTCACCCTCACCACCGCCTGGCCCGAGGTGCTGAACGTCCTCGCTGCATATTTGGCTAAGGCTTGCATGGCAACAACTGTGTCCTAGACAGGGAGAGACAGTCGCTCCCCTGAAAGCATCAGCGGCGATGGAGCTGCCTTGGAACAGCAAGGCCTCAAGAGGACTCGTGCTGCCAGCCCAGGGCACGAAAGGATCCACAGGGAGTGACTGCTTACCTGGGTGGAGGCAAAGCCCCCGTGGGCATTTTGCTGCCATGTCAGCCACGCCACAATGCCAGCTGCAGTTGTCATGTCCCTCACGTGCACCCGTGGCTTGGAGAGGTATGCCAGGAGCACGTAGGCCGTCAGCTCGATGTCCACTGACTGAGTGCCTGGCCAGAAGTCTGTGGAAGCTGGAGAGCTTGGCTTGGGGCTCCAGTGGATTTGTCCTCCTGCAGACGGAAAAGGATTATGAAGGCTACTTAGAGAAAACATAATTCAGGTTTCAGAAGAAACAAATCCCACAGTGCTCTCAGGGCTCCTTCGGTTCATTCCCTCAGGCCAGAATTACTTTCTTGGATTTATTCTCCAGGGATTCACCTTGTTTTAGCTCACAAACTCCTACCTCCTCTCTCAAAGGTATCTTGATATCCTCCAGTATGAGGAAACTATTTCTGATAAGTCACCCTCACAGCTTGTGAAAGAATTTATTGTATTTTCAGTCACACAATGTGGTTACTGCCCAAGTACAAGGAATATGTAAAAATACATATATAATTTTTGACTACTGTAGCTGGGCATACATTAGTCCAGAATCCCAGCAGGCAGCACCTGATTTGATGGCCTGTTCCTCCAGTTTGTACAGCAGCTCCTGGGTTGTCTCATAGTCCCCAGCCAGGGCAAAGGCATAGGCCAGCAAGGCTTCTGTGTAGATGTTGGTGATGTTGTGAACCACCTTCTGCAGGCTGCGGAGAGTAGTCTGCATCAGCTCGCCCTGTGGTGGGAGGAGACATGTGCCACACTCTGACAGGGGTGAAGAAGAGGGCTGGGGAGCTCATTTCAGGGAGCCGCACTATGGTGAAGCTCCCTGGTGTAGCTCCAGAGAAACCCATTAAATTACAGACTGTGTTCAGAAAACAGGCATGCAGCCCCTGGTGTGCACCGGGAGCCACTGCCACCAAGCTCTGCTGCACCAGGCCAGTTGCACAACACCGGCTCTTGAGGAATGACTTCATCATTTGACCAAACAATGGCTCATTCCCAGAAGTTCCCTCCCAGTTCATGGCCTGGAGAACACCAGAATCACAAGCTGGGTGTCCCCATGGTGGTGCCCAGGAGAGCAGAAGGGAGCAGGAGGGAGCTGAGTGTGCTCACCTGCAGGGGCAGACCCATCTCCAGCAGTGCTGCAGTAACATAGGCCCCCAGAGAGATCTCATCATCCACACTACCCTGTGAAGGGAATGCATCTTTCACTCTTCAGGGGTGTTTGGATGGCACA
>JAHLSL010013523.1:23223-55222 GCA_025920805.1 Petroica traversi | reverse complement strand
TCTCTGAGCAGGCCAGACCTCCTGTGGAGAGACCCTGGATCAATATCGATCCCAAAATGCTGAAATCACCTCTGCTCTTAGGATAATAGTAATAAATTACACTCTTTAAAATATAAACGTATATATCTTAAAAGATCTTTGCAATATTTCTCCATAGCTGTCGTAGAAAACCTTTCTGATGAACTACATTAGAGCAGAGGGAATTCAAGGCAGAGCTATGGTTTGTCAGGACTCGCTTTGATCATCATGAGCCTTGTGGTGCATTTTGTGCTGAGCAATTGAACCCCAGAGCCTGAGAGGAGATTGCTCAAACCTTTCCAGGAGCCAAAGTCAGAAGAAAACCCAGTGTGTCAAAGCATTGATGGGTCCCACTGAGGTCCATCCCTAACACAGGCTCCTCCTGGACTCCGTAGAGGAGAGAATGGGAGGCCAGGATTGGCAAAACTCTCTGCTTGGAAAGGAAAATCCAAACTACCTTAAAAAGGTTGAGCATCTCAAAGCATTAATGAGCCTCACCCAGTGTTGATACTGACAATCTCAAGGGACACATTAGACCCGAAAATTGAAGGCCATGATTGCACAAAGCTCTCACAGACTCCAAGGCCAAAGCAAAACCCAAAGTCCTCTAAAAATCCTGCAGTCCCTGGGAGCATTGAGGAGCCTCCCAGGGCCATTCCTGACCAAGGCTCCCCAAGGACTCCTTCCAGCAGATCCCTGAGGCCACTGGGATGTGAAGGGGGGGATGCTGAGGGCAGGACAAGGGGGTGACAGTGCCCAGCCTTGCTGGAGCTGTGCCAGGAGGCCCCAGGGCCTCAGGACAAGTTGTCTCCTCACAGCCCTTGGTGGCCCAGACCCTGCTGTGCCCCAGGGCACCAGGACTTGGCTTTTCTTTGTCCCCACCTGTCATCTCTGCCTCCAATTTCCTGCTCTGACTGGAACATGGGGACACTTTCTCAGTTGTGTCCCTCTCTGGGACCCATTAAAACTTCAAGAAACTTTGGAGTTCGATTCTGACTGTGACTTCTTGAAAGGTTTCTTTATTTCTCTCTCAGAGACTGATGTTCAGGGCCTCAGCAGCAGAGCCCCGAGAGGGTCATTACAGTCCTTGTGCTGTGTCTGTGCTGCTGAGCTGGGCTGGGCTCCTGGCACAGAGGCAGCTCCTGGCAAGGGCAGCGCTGCAGAGAGACAGCTCTGGCCAGGAGCAGCTCCTGTGCACAGCCCAGCAGGGCTGGGGCACTGCCTGCAGCCAGCCCAGGCACAGCACAGAGGTACACAGGGCTTCAACTCAGCCTGGGCTGGGAGCACAGAGCAGTGCTCACGGAGGGCTCAGCAGAGGAGAAATCCTGCCAGTGTTTGAAGCAGTCCTTCTCTGGCTATGGGCAAGATCAGCTGCACTTCCTGCAGGCATCTCCTGAAGCTGGCACATGCCACAGCTTTGAGGAGCTTTCAGGAGGACTCGGAGAGCTGCTGCAGTTTGGGAGATGTGGCCCTAGGGCAGAGCTGGGTTTCCCTGCTGCAGCATCTCAGGCCCAGCCCAAGGCAGCTCCCTGTGGCAGGCTCTGCTGCAGGGCTGAGCAGCCGTGAATGCAGCCAGGGGTGCCCAGAGCTGTCCTGCAGAGCAGGGTCCTGCAGCCCAGGGCGCTGTGCTGGGGCAGGGACTCTGCTGCCTGCCAGGGGCAGCTCTCAGCCGGCCTGTGGAGCTGCTGCCAGCGCTGGGGGAGAAGCTGTGGGGGGAAGGAGCCGCCCTGAGCAGGGCAGGGGCTGTTGCTGAGAGGGGCTGTGTGGGGCAGGGCTGCTCCCAGCTCCAGATCAGCCTGGGCACAGCTCTGGAAGACTCTTCCTAAAGAAGGTAAGCCAGGGATTGCTGTAAACAACAGGAGCTTTCCTGAGACTATTTTCAGTTTCCTACTTGGAGCAGGGTGAGGTGGTTGGGGGATGAGAGAAGCAGAATAGGAGCTGTGATGTTTGAGAGTCACATTCCTTGTCTTTAACTTTGGGTGGTCAGTGTCTCTGCTGGGAGGCTCCCAAAGTGCCTTCAGCCACTCCTCAGCCCATGGACAGCAGCAGCAGCACCTTTGCAGGGCCCAGCAGGGCTCTCCTGAGCTGCCCTTGCCCAGCTGCACGCAGAGCCTGCCCCAGGCAGGGCCCTGCACACAGACAGGTTTCTGTAGGGCTGGGGCCAGGGCACAGAGGGTGGGATGGGCTGTGTGAGCGCTGGCAGGGACATGGCAGCTCTCAGGAGGGAAATGTGCAGGCCCAGGGAGATGCTGGGGGAAGGAGAGGGAGCTGAAGAGAGCAGTGCTGTGGGCAGGAGGGCATGTTGGTGTGTGGGAGGTACCATGCACAGCTGGCTACAGGAACCCTGTCCTGAGTGCCAGGCTGTCCCTGCCCTGCCCTCTCAGGCACAGCAGCACAACATCTTCTCTTCTTTCTGCCCTGCTCTGATATTGTCACTGGTATCTGCTGCTCTCAGGGAGGCTCTGGCATTTGCAGCAGCTGAGTCAGGCAATGCCCTTGGCATTCCTGCCAGGCATGGGTGTCCATGGCCATGGGGTGTCCAAGCTTCCCTGGGACCTGTGGGGCTGTGGGCAAAGCAGTCCATGGGAAAGGGGAATGAGCTGAGCCTCCCTCCCTGAGATCCCATCATGGGCACATGCGGGGATCTCCTGGCTGTGTCCTTCCAAGCTCTGAGCTGCCCTCCTGCTGCAAATCTGGGCCAGAGCCTCTGGGAGTTCCCTGAATGTCCCATGGGGAAGTGCAGAGATGCCAGAGCTGAGGAGATGCTGTTGGGTTTGCCCAGGGAGCCATGAGTGTCCTTGGCAGAAGGGGGTGCTGAGACCTTGCTCAGAGCCCTTCAGAGAGGGTGAGACATTCAGGGATCCCTCTGCTCTGGGCAGGGTCTGGTTTATGCCAGGGTCTCACAGGAGTGTGATTGTGCTTTGATTGCAGCCAAAGGTGCAAAGCCAGGGCAGTTGGGAACAAGCCCATCCAGCCCCTCACCCTGCCCTGAGCCACAGGGAATCCCTTTGCCTCTCCCCTCTCTCAGAGGCAAACTCTGAGTGCAGCAGAAATGCTGGGGATTTCTGACCTCAGAGAACCAGGAATGATGTGTGACTAGGAAAAAATGCTAAAACTTCTTTCCGCCATCTGTGATACTTGGGTCTGGGATTGCAGATGATAGCTAGTCTTTCAGTATTAGGATCGATTCTGCTGACAAATCCTGAGTATCCAGTCTTGTCCCTCTGCCACATGGTCACAATCCCAGGGCAGCAGAGCAAGGATGGCTCCTCAAGAGCACCCACGCACAGGCCTGGCTGCTCCTGGCACACTCAGACAGCACAATTGGAGCTCAGGCTGGGAACCTGGGGGAAGGTTTGGGCAGAAATGGAAAAAGGGAGGGAGTGTCACAGCAGGAAAGTCTACAGGGAATGGCCCAGGTTTGGCTCAAAGCAGCCTCTCCTGACTTGTTACTGTCCTTTCTCCATGAACAGGTGACCATGTGCAGAGGCAGCAAATGTCCAACAGCAGCTCCATCATCCACTTCCTCCTGCTGGCATTGGCAGACACGCGGCAGCTGCAGCTCCTGCACTTCTGCCTCTTGCTGGGCATCTCCCTGGCTGCCCTCCTGGGCAACGGCCTCATCATCTGCGCCGTAGCCTGCGGCCACCTCCTGTACAGCCCCATGTTCTTCTTCCTGCTCAACCTGGCCCTCTGCGACCTGGGCTCCATCTGCACCACTGTCCCCAAAGCCATGCACAATTCCCTCTGGGACACCACCATCTCCTACACTGGATGTGCTGCTCAGATCTTTTTCTTTCTCTCCTTCATGGGAACCGAGTTTTCCCTTCTCACCATCATGTGCTACGACTGCTACGTGTCCATCTGCAAACCCCTGCACTACGGGACCCTCCTGGGCAGCAGAGCTTGTGCCCACATGGCAGCAGCTGCCTGGTCCAGTGGCTTTCTCTATTCACGGTGCACATGGCCAATACATTTTCCCTGTCCCTGTGCCATGGCAATGTCCTGGGCCAGTTCTTCTGTGAAATCCCACACATCCTCAAGCTCTCCTGCTCCAAATCTTACCTCAGGGAAGTTTGGCTTCTTGTGGTTAGTTCCAGTTTAGCCTTTGGTTGTTTTGTGTTCATTGTTTTCTCATATGTGCAAATCTTCAGGGCTGTGCTGAGGATCCCTTCTGAGCAGGGACGGCACAAAGCCTTTTCCACGTGCCTCCCTCACCTGGCCATGGTTTCCCTGTTTGTCAGCACTGGAATATTTGCCTATCTGAAGCCACCCTCCATCTTCTCCCCAGTCCTGGATCTGGCAATGTCAGTTCTGTACTCGGTGGTGCCTCCAGCCCTGAACCCCCTCATCTACAGCCTGAGGAACCAGGAGCTCAAGGATGGCCTGAGAAAATTGGTGACTGGATCCTTTTCAAAAATTAAAACTATTCTTTTTTCTTCTGAAGTCCATTCATCGTGTAATACATTACATGCCCATCCTGTCTCCTAAAGATTTTAATATTGCTTTGAGTTGGGAACAGGCTTTGAGATTTTTTTCTGTGTAATAACTTTCACTCAGAAAATTTAATTGTCATGCTATATTGAATTCATTGTCTGCCTCTTAACATGACCCACAGACTTTAGAAATTAGGACTCATTATCTGTGTGTTTTCAAATAAAGTAAATGTTCTTGCAGGGAACTTATTTGTCAAAAATCCTTCCTCTGTTACCTCTCCTTAATTTGTAGGGGCAGTTCCTGTGTGTTGAGGTAGAGAGAAAAAGGTCCCAGCCCGGTAGTTCAGCCAGGGAGCAGCAGCACTTGGCTTTTTCAGAGCTGCACCTTTGCCACTTCCACCCTTTCCTTTAATGTCCCTGTCCAAGGTCTGAGTGCTCTGGCAGCTTGGTCACTGTCCTGCTGCGTGTCCGTGCTGTGTTCACAGGCAGGGACAGGCCATGGGCACTGCTGGGACACAGCTGGGCTCCAGCACAGCAGTTCCATCAGGAACACGGATTTCTTTAGGGCAGTGCCTGAAGGCTGGGCACTTTTTGCAAAGTCCGTCTTGAGGAGTAGCCGAAGGAATGGATTTTGCAGAGTCTCCTTGTTTTGCTCGTTTGTCCCTGGAGTCAGTGCAGTGAGATCAGGGTCCCACTGAGGTACTTCAGGGACCGAGGGCTTGTCAGGTGTTGTGTGCTGGTGACCCATGGCCATGGAGATGTAAAATGACCTCCAAGTCACCTGCCTGGTGCTCTGCAGCTCATGGTGACTCTGCTGGCAGGTGAGCACTTTTCTGTAGGAAATCAGAACCTGCCAGGAGAGCATAGAGGATCTGCAGGGACAGTCCATCCCATCAAGTCAGCAGGGAATGGAGCCCTGGAGCAGAATCTTGCCCAGGGTGGGGTCACCCAGAGACAAATGACTGAATCTGTGAACTCGTTGCCAAAAACTGGTAAAATAAAACTCCTTCACGCCAATGTAGCATTAAGAAGCAGCATTCTTTATTCAGCCAGATGCACAAGGGGATAATCTCCTCTGAAGTACTGAATGGTGAGTACAGGAAAGCTCCTGTTTATAAACTGTATTTTATAGACATGCTCATTGATTTTCCTGGAATGAACATCTATATGATGATCATTTCCCTGTAGTCATTAAAATCTGTTCCCTCTCCTTTGTGCATGGATTCATCAGTTCCAGAGGTCTCTTTTGTGGTCCCTGGTGGTTGTGATATGGAAGGCTGAAGATTTCAGGTATTGTCTGGTATTGTCAAAATCTGCAGCTATTTGATCAACAATGTATATCACTTGCTCCAAGCTTATTTTGCTTGCTAAGCAGAAAGGAGAAGATGCTGGGCCATTGATAGGATGTATGGCCATTAAAAGGAGGATGTATGGCCATTGATTGGAGGATGTATGGCCATTGATAAGGGGCAGAAACCATGACTGCAGATCCTGTTTTTGATCCTGACACCAGCTCAGGGGTTTGGACTTAACCCAAGAACTTAGAGAGCATGCGCAAGGAAGAAAGGTCAAATGTTCATCTGAGGAAGACTACTTACTTCATCCTAGAACACCCCCAGCGCGACCACCAAACAGAAGCACAGGGGCAATGCATGGCAGTGCACATGCATTTGGAAATGCTAATGAGTTGTGAGCTAATTATAATATGAAACAGGGAGAGGCAATGAATATTTAGAGGCCCACTGTGTAAACTAACGCATATGTAACTTGTAACTGGATATATGCCAAGCTGATTGCCAAGAATGGGTGCAGAAGTGTTTGAGGAGCGATCCCCTTGGGCCTGGCACCGTATCAAACAAACCTACCCTATTACTATCGAGTTGTGGGGTCTTTTCCGCGTATCAGTTGGCAACCCCAAAGTCAGACCTGACTGCCTAGTGAACTGGTACTGCTTTCAAATCAGGAGAAAAGTTGGCATGACATGGCTGGTTACTCTCCCATTAATCATCTTGTGTTATGTTTTACATGATCCTACAGAATAGGCACTGAGTGGTTTTATAGGCTTAGAGTTTTTTGAGAAGAAAGCACTGCATTAACCCACCAGGTGCCAAGAGTTCCTCATCTGGCAACAAACTGGCAAAGGAGAGCTCTGCAGCCCCAAGGGACACAGCAGGGCCAGGGAAAGGAGTCTGGGCAGGGACTGCTCTGAGCCTCAGGGAACTTCCCCAGGAGGATTCAGGGCAGCCCCAAGGCCACCTGGCAGCCCTGGAAAAAGGCAGGCACCTCTGAGAAGCCTCCATGGGCACAGCAGAGCCTGTGTGGCAGGGGGTGAGTGCAGGGAGCAGCATCAGCTGCCTCTGTGTCCCAGCTGGAGCAGCAGAGCCCAGCAGAGGCAGCCCAGGGCCCCGGGCAGCACAGCCCCCGTGCTCTGAAGAGCACCCCCAGCTCGGGGGCTGTGGGGAGCAGGGCAGGGGCTGCAGCAATGGCTGCTCAGGCCAGCACAGACGTGTTCCCCTGGCAAAGGCTCTGTGGGCAGCTGGCATGTGCCAGGAGCAGAGCAGGAGCTCGTGGCTGTGCACAGGAGCCCTGGCAAGAGGCTGCCCTGACCCTGGGCCAGCAGGAGCTGCCTGAGGAGCCCCGGGGCCAACTCTCTGCTGCTGTGCTGGGCAGCGGGGCTGGCCCTGGGGCTATAGGAGCTGCCCGAGCTGAGCATCTCCTGAGCCTTCCAGACACAGAGTGGCTGTCCCTGACCTGCAGGGCCTCCAGTTTCTGCTGCAGGGCCAGATCTGATTCTGCTGCTCTGTAGGGCTGCAGCAGGGAGAGGCTGAACAGGGCAGGGCCAAGGAGAGGAGAACACTGGACCTTTGGTTATACAAGTCCCTGGAGTTTCCGAATGGTCTCCATGGTTCCATGAGTCCCTGCGGTGTCACTATGGCCCCTTGGTTCCACAGAGCCCCACAGTGTCACAATGTCCCCTTGCTTGGTCACTGCTCCATGATGTAAATATTGCCCCTTGTTTCCACATGAACCCAGAGTATCACAATGAACTCTTGGTTTCATGGGGTCCCACAGTGTCACTCTGCTCCACTTGGTTTCATCAGGCCTTGCAGTACCCCAATGGCCCCTTAGTTCCATGATGCCCCACAGGGTCAAAGCAATCTGCTTTTTTTCCATGAGGCCCTGCAGTGTCGCAATGGCTTTCGTTTCCATGGGGTACCCGAGGGTCAGAATGGCCTCTTAGGTTCTGCAGTGTCACAATGGACCCTTGGTTGCATGAGGCCCCCAAGTGTCACAATGTTCTCCTTGGTTCCATGGTGCTCCACAGTGTCACAAGGAGCCCTTGGTGAGTCAGGGCCCCATAATGTCACAAGGAGCCCTTGGTGAGTCAGGGCCCCATAATGTCACAATGGCCCCTTGGATCCCTTGGGCCCCACAGTGTCACTCTGCTGATGGGACATGGATTTCAGTGCTGGCAGAGGGAGAGAAGGAGTAGATTCAAGCAAGGCTGTGCCTGGGGCAGGTTGGGGGCCACAGGAGCTTTAGCAGGGTGTGGGAGGAAGACAGGTGTTGGGAATCTCCCAGGAATTGGCCATTCCTCAGCCAAACACAGCTTTCTGTTTGAAGCAGCAGCCAGGGAGGACAGAGGGACATCAGGAAAGCTTGGGGAGCTGGCAGGGTGAGAGGGAGGTGGGGAAATGGGGCACTGGGTAAAGTCTGCAAGGGAAGCAGCACAGGCCTAGGCCAGGGTAGGAGAGCTGCAGTGGGGGTGAGCAAAGGCCTTGGGGGGGGCTGGGACCACCCCCTGGCAGCAGCAATGAGATTTGTGTCCCCTGGCTGTGGCCGCTGTCCCTTGCACTGAGGCCCAGGAGAAGACAGCAGTTCCTGCCAGCCCCAGGCCTTTTGGCCTCCTCCTCCAGCCCACAGAGCTTTGGAGGGCTCTGCTGCTCTCCTGCCCTCACCATCCCACTCCCCACATCCCACTGTTCCGGGACAGCCACCAGCATCCTGTCAGGCCACCCACCCCCATTGCCAGGGCATGGGCTCAGGCCTTGGCTGTCCTGCTTGGCCAAGCCCAGGCAGGGCTTTCCCAGCCCCATTCCAGAGTCCATTTCCCACCTGGGGCCTCTGGTGCCTCTGGGTTCCTGCTTCCCCAGCCCCAGGGACGCTCTCCTTGTCTGCTCATTGTCCCCACGCTCTCTGGGCAGGGATGGCCTCAGTGGGGGCTGCTGACATCCTCAGACACTTGCAGGTTGCTGCTGAATTTTACCTCTCCAGAGGCTTCTTCAGCCGTCAGCTCTTCAGCTGAGGAATTCACTGCCTCAGTGCTCATTAACATTCCAGAACACCTTAACAAGCCAAGCCTCTGGGAATCATTGAGGTCTTCAATTCTTTTGGGGTTAATTAGACAGATTCCAGAAGTGTGTTCAAAGTGATTATATTACATTAAAGAGGCACAGAAAGGTTTCTCTTCATGGACAATATAAAAATGTGAAAATTATACAATTTAAGCAATATTGCAACACATCCCTCCGAAATGTGAGGCATCACAGCATCATCTAAGAGTCCACAGGTCACAAGGGTTTTCCATAGAAAAGCTGTTTTAGACAAAGAGGATTCTGTGATAGAATAAACACAGTTAAGATGTTGTGCCAGGATGCTCTGCCTGGAGTGGGGGCAAAACAGCTGGGCCGATTTGCAAAGCTGCCAGCGGTGGATGGAGAAGGGAGGTAATGCTGCTTTTGGTGTTGAGGAAATGCTGAAGCCAGCCTGACTCATTTTATCTCCTCATGTCCTGGCTCGGATGAGGAGCCCCTCAACCTTCTCTTCTAGGGGCTGGACAAGCCCAGCTCCCTCAGCCTCTCCTCACAACCAAAGGGCTCCAGCCCCACCTTGGAAGCCCTTCCCTGACCCTGCTCCATCTGCCAGACATCTTTCCTGCCCTGGGGAACCCAAACCAGGCCATTGTGACCTGGATAATCCATGTCTTGATGTCCTGGTCACACAGCCCAGAGTGCTCCTGGCCTCCCTCGCTGCCAGGGCACACGGCTGCCTCCTGCCCAGCTCCTGCCCACCAAGAGTTTTCTACCAAGGCTGCTCCCAGCCGGGCAGCCCCAGCCTGGGCCATTTCCAGGGGTAGTCCCCTGCAGGGGCAGGCACTGGCATTTGCTCCTCTGGGATTCCATGGGGCTCCTGCCCAGATGAGCTCTCCCCCTGCTTGAAGCCCTTCCTGAGCACAGAGGCCTGAGACCATTTCAGAAAAGGCCCCTTTGTGCCCTGCTGGCCATGCTGCCACAGCCCCTGTGCAGCCCAGCCCAGCCCAGGACAGGAGCATTGCGGCTGGGAACGGCCCCTGTGCCGTGGTGCCCACAGCAGCCTTGGGGCTCTGTGCCCCATGGCCTCCCTGCTGGGCAGCCTCTCCCAGCTCCTGCAGAGGCCATGGCACCTGTGGGGCTGTACAGACAGCCCTGCCCCGGGCTCTGCCGGGCTCTGGGCCAGCAGAGAGGCTGGCCAGGGCTGGCCATTGCTGGGAACAGGCCCTGAGCCCCGCAGGAGGATGGAGCTGGGCCACAGCCAAACTCAGCCCAAACCTGGGCTGAGCAGCCAGGGCTGGCAAGGGCTGGGGACAGAGGCTGGGGCTGACAAATGTCCTGGGCCCCCTCCCTGCTCTGGCCATGCCACCAAGGGCACAGAGCAGCCTCCTCTCTGGACCACTTGCCTGTTCCCAATCCCTTCCACAGGCCCTGGCCCTGCCCCACAAGCCCTGGGCTGAGTCCTGCCGCTGCACGCTCACCCAGGTGAGATGGACACTGCTGGGTTTCTCTGCCAGGCTCTCTCAGCCCCGCCCAGCTCCCTGCCAGCTCTCCCAGCTGCCCTGAGCTCTCTGCAGCACCAAGGGCCTCTCCCCAGCACAGCCCAGCCGGCTCTGGCCCCACAGCTCTGCTCAGGGCAGGCTGCTCTGGGCAGTGGCCCCACGGCCTCAGCCCCTCTGAAGGGCACAGCAGCAGCTGGAGCTCACACAGGACTCAGCCCCACCCATGGGGGAAGGTGCTTGGCCAAAGGAAAAGGAGGCTCCCTGTGTGCCCTGCTCTCCTCTCCAGGAGATGCTGAGAACTCTGCAGTCCCTCCTGCCATCCCATCTCCCCAGGCCAGCACAGCAGCTCTGGCCCTTGATGCCTCAAGAGCTGATTCTACTCCAGATGGAGGCACCACCCCAAATCTGGAGTAGCCATAAAGCTGTGCCCATTTCTCTTTATTCTTGCATTGTTGAGGTTGGATCTTCAGCAAATTAGAGATTCCCTAATGAATTTGACTTTTTCAGAGGCTTGCACAGTGATCAGCTCTTCAGTTCGGGAATTCAGTGCTGGAGGGCTCATTAACATTTTAAAACACCTGACATTGCTGGAATGGCCTGGCAGCCGCTGGACACAGGGACACTGTCCAGTGGGACATTGTGACACCCATGGGGACATTCTGGCACCCCTGGGGACAGACAGACATCCCTGAGAACAGCCCGACATCCCTGGGGACACCCTGCCAGCCACCTCTGCCTCCTGTCCCGGGCATCTCTGAGGTACTAGCGATGGCTGTGGCGGGGGTCCCGTGGAGTGGGGAATGTGGGTGGTGGCAGTGTCACCCCACCAAAGCACCAGCACTTGTGTGACATCCCCGACATCGCCAACATCAGCGCCGAGCAGGTGGCGAGCCGGGAGGGTGGCCCCGTGGAGAACAGGCTCGTCCCCTCCCCATGGCAGACAACCAGTGCTGAGGATCTGGGGGGATTTTGGGGGGCTCCCAGGGGGTCCTGCTCCCCTGAGCCCTGCGGTCACTCCACAGCCACTCTCCAGCCATCATTCCAAGTGGTGCCGATGAGGATGGGCACTTGTGGCTGTCAGGGGTGGCACAGAGGTTCTGCAGCCTGAAGGAGCTGCTGGGCACCTCCGGGCACCAGGGACTGCATGTACAGGGGGCTGAAATGCACCTGGAGGCCGCCCATCCCTCCCACCCAAAAGGTGACACTAGGGGATGTTCCAGAGAAGGGGCTGTGAGCTCACAGAGTGGGCTGTGACATCACAGGTCAGCTGTATGATATCATAGAGTGAGCTGTAACCTCATAGAGAGCTGGGACCTCACACAATGTCTGTATGATGTCAGAGTGGGCTGTGACATCAGAGGTCAGCTAAATGACATCATAGAGTGAACTGTGACTTCACAGAGTGAGCTGGGACCTCACACGGTGTCTGTATAACATCATAGGGTGGGCTGTGACATCACAAGGTGGCTGAATGACATCAAAGAGTGGGCTGTCATTTCACAGGACAGCTATGTGATGTCACAGAGCAAACTCTGACATCAGAGAGTTGGCTGTGACGTTACAGGCCAGTGGTGAGACATCACAGAACAGACTGTGACATCACTGAGCAGGCTGTGACATCACTGGGTGGGCTGTGACATCACAGAGTGGGCTGTGGCATCATAGGGAGGCTGTGTGACGTCACAGGGCAGATTAATGTCTTGGTTTAAAAGACTGATGTCTGCCCAGGAAGGCAGGGACTTTCCTGGAATGGAAAGATGACTGCCTCATTCTGAATTGACACTTTTTGATACCAGGGGCTCCCAGGCAAAAACCCTGGAAAAGGAACAACAGTTTCTCTCTCTATGCACACATCCATCAGAAGGGAACAACCAACAGCCCAACAACAGCAGGAGCTCCCCACCTGTCGGGCTCCCCCTGCCCCTCGGTGCAGTTCCGGCCACACCCGGCAGGGGGCGCTCCGGTAGCGGGGTGACCTTCCCGGGCGGTGATGGCGGAGAAAGGGACCCGGCGGGGATGGCCCCGGTCCCAGGCGGCACCGCACGGGCTGGCTCCGGGCTCCCGGGCGGCAGCGAGCAGGGAGCAGCGACTGGGGAGGAGCAGGGAGTGATACCCTGGGTCAGCCACACTCACTCTAGGACCAATGGGGCCGCTCCTTGATGGGCAAAGTTAGGTTTCGGGAAGGTTTCAGGAAGGGAAGGGGCAGCCACAGCTCCATTTCAACAGGGTCCTGGCCAAGCTCACATCTCTGGTGATATCCCCCAAGCTGCAGGGGGTCCAGAGGGAACAGTGACAGGTCCTGGCACAAATTACCATGTGATATCCCATCACCATAGGCCATCCCCCAAGAGAGAGTTGTGGCTGACAAGACTTGGCACTGGATCCTTTGGGATTTTGGGTTGGATCTGCTGGGATTTGGACTTTGATCTGTTGGGAATTTGGGTTAGATCTGTTGGGATTTTGGGTTGGATCCAGAGGGATTGGGGACAAAAATGGCAAATTCTGGGTGAAAACCGGGAAGATCCCCATGGATCATGAGGGAAGGGAGCTCCTCCCAGTCATCGCTCAACTGCCCCCAACCAGATACATTTATTGATGGTTCCCGGAAATTCCTGGAGATTCACAGTGATTCCCAGCTACTCCAGAGACACCTCCAGCACTGGCCTGAAGTTCTCATCGCTCATTCCCATTGTCTTTGGCCTCACAGGGCTGGCAGGGGTTCCTGGGTTGGGGATCCTCAGGAATGCTGGAGCTGGAGCTGGATGCTGACAGCACCGCAATCACCAGTGTTTGGAAGCTCCAGGGATCCTGAGGATGGATCCATTTGGATTTTTCCTTCTTCATCTCTTCCCCATCTCTTTATCCTCTTCCTCCTCTGGAGCGCGGAGTTTTGGCTGTGCACATCTGGGGCCAGCACCCGGAGGGGTCCCAGTGCTGTCTGGCCTTTGAAATCTTGGGATGATCCCTGGAAGTGTCGGGAAAGACGGGAAACAAGCACATCCGATGATGATCAACAAGTCTCAGTTTATTATCAACAACTCTGTTCTTTATATGGATACAATAATGAGGCTCATACATATTGCAAGGCTAAGCTCATCATTGGTCTCTTAGCTAAAAGTCATCTCCGCCTATTCGTGTGTTACTGTAGTCTGCAGGTGTTGAGTTCTCTCCTTTTCCCACACATCCTGTTTTCACTCTATGCAAAGATACCTTGCCCAGTGTCCTTGCCACTTATCGCTTAACTAGCTGAATTCCATTACGGCCGTGCTCTGCTAGCCAGCTTCCCACACAACTCTCCACACTTCCCCCGTTTTCTTTTTGCAGTACCCAAGCTTGATTAATGGTCTTTCTTACCATTTGTTGCACACATTGGATAATGCAGGGTATTGCTATGACCATAGCTACAAGTACAATGAAAAATAGCAAAGCTCCTTTTACTATATCTTGAAGCCACCCAGTAAGTCCTAAGCCTTTCAACCATCCACTTAACCCTAAACCGTCTGTTACTTGCAGTTGCTGAGTAAGTTGAGTTAGGGTTTTACGTGGTTAGGTTCAAGTAAAATTCTTGTCTGTTAGTAAGATCGGTAACAGTGAACTATATATTTGGCCGGGAGACTACTCCTAAGTGGAGTGAGTCTCTGATGACCCACACACAGAGTAACATGCATATAAATAGTCCAATCACTGGCTGACAATGAGTATTGATAATGCCTTGTGTAAAAGGCATTTTGCTGCCCAATATATGTTCTCCTCTATACTTTCAGGCAATCTGCTCCCAGGCCTTAGTTGAGTTTGAATTGCCCTGGGGGCAGTCCAACTAAGATGCTTACCACTACAACTAATACAACAAAGCCACTCGTTATCTAATACTAAGGTGTGTCTTCTGAATAGCTCTCCACAGCCACCACACTTGTTAGTACAGCAACGACTTCACACTGTCCGTAGATGGTTTTTCTCTGTGCTGTAACACTGACTGATAATACCCCTGGCCCCAGCTCTTGGTTCTGGATGATCCTTTGGACAATCTGTTTGGCACTTAAGGACCACGGCCCGAGCAGTTCTATCAGTCAACCGGTGACCTGTCCGAGTGCTTGCTTGCTACAAATACAAAGGCAACATTGAAGTAAGACAATACATGTGGTAAAGTAATAAACTTACATCAAGCAGAAATAAACAAGGTAGTGCACATAATCATTAAAACATTAGAGAAAAAATAGTGATTTAGAATGATACATCATCAATTCCCTAAATATTGGGTCATCACCCAGAGTCTGCAATAGCTGGCAAGCCCTGTTTCACAGGGAAGACTTGGAGAACCTCTCCCGGGCAAGGTTTCCAAGTTTACCTTGAAAGGGGGTCCAGCTGTTATAAGTCCAAATTAGCAAGTCAATGTGACATGAGTACAGTTTTGGTGCAGAAACACCTGGGCCTGTTGGCATGCGTCCAAGCAGTTACAGCCAGGGCTTGGCCAGAGCCAAGGCTTTAACTGGAAGGGTCTCCCTAACATCTTGCAAGAAAGCTTCTATTAACAGTAGTTGGGAAAGTTTCCTAAAATCATACAGGTCTTGTAGATAGTTACACAAAAGTATGGGAAAATTTATCAATGGTACCATGATTAGATTGTAAACAACTAAAAAAGCACACACATATATCACCTTAAATAATACCTTATGGATAATGCACATTATAAAGGTCAGTGAATTCACGCTATACCATTAACAACATACCTAAAATCACTATTACATCATTAGTGACTGTGTGAGAGAATGCTGCGAGCGCTGCTGCGAGCTTCGAGAGAGTACACAGAGAGCCTTATCTCTCTTTCGCTGTCTGATCTCAGAGTGCAGTCCAAAAAGGAATTCCGGGGGAGTAGTGAGAGACTCTTTGCAGACAAACTGCGTGCATCTTCTCCCCCCTCTTCGCTCTCTCCCTCTCCCTTGGCCCAGCTGAAAGCCACAGAAGTTAATATCCAGCATAAACAGAATAAACAATTGGGGATACAAACATCATAAAGTTACCCTAGAACTCTGTCCCAAGAAGTTCAGATAACTTCCTACACATCAATGCATGTATAACATTATAGCAAAATAAAAGTAAAAAAGAAAACACTAAACAGCTTACAATTAATAACAGCGATAATTTGGAATTATTACTCATTTTTATGTGTTACAATTCTTCATCATAATTGCTTCAGTCGGTTTCACCTTTCTTATCCACTAAGGGTTTAATAGCCCCACTAACCGCAGCGGCTACATAGGCTGCTTTGACCTGTTGATCCATTCTATCATTTAATTCAATCATATTAACTACTGTCACTGTTTTTAGTAATGTTCTGAGAATTTACTGCATTTTTTCCATTTGTATTATCAAAGGTCAAAATTCAGAACATCTGGTCTTTCGTTCCCATGTCAAAGTCTGGATGGGTCTTAATGGTCTGATGCAATCGATCAGTGAAGACAGAATACCTTTTGTTGGGCCCTTGCTGTACCTGCAAAAAGGCTTGCGGTCGGCCAGGCTCAGGCAGGGCACAGAGGGCAGGAAGGGCCAACTCCTGGGATTTTTGTAGCACCTGCAAGGCACTTTGCATTTGCATGTGAGTATACAGGTAGTTAAAATGTTACAGTAGCTCCCGGGATTAAGCCCCAGTCCCAGGTCCATTTTAAAAGATTCTTAAGTATAGAATCATCACATTGCAGTCCTCTCACAGAGAGTATACGTTGGAGGAGATTTAGGACTGCTGCTGGTGTTTTGTCCACCCCCATCTCCTCCCTGGCCGCTCACCTGGATCAGGACGAACTCCTTTCACAATCCCTTGTTCATCAGCAACATGTACACTGAATGCCGTACATATCTCCTTTCTTCCGCTTTTTCTTGCGAGGCATCCTGCCAGGGCAGCAGTGATAACGACCAACTTTCCAACTTCTCTCACTCCCCTCACTTCTCGCCTTCGCTGAATATCTGCATTCTGCAGCGTCTGAGGGTTCCCGAGCTGCTTTTGGCTCCTTTCCCCCAGTCATGGTAGTATCCCACAGCTTATCAGCAACTTCTCTCCATTCTTCCGGCTCCCGTAATCAAATCAATCGGATTATTTTGTAGACTTCAGCATTTAAGCTCACTCAGCATTTAAGCTCACTCAGCATTTAAGCTCCGCATTTAAGCGTTGGGGTCCCTTAAATAAATCATATGCTGCTTGCCTTTTCATTTCCTTATTCGTCAGCGCTGTTGCAGCCCTTCAAGGTCTCGGCAGCACGTATCGGCCGGGCCTTTCTATAAGGTCGCCCGGAGCGCGGAGCTCTCACATTAGCATCTTGAGCTCTTATTCGCCATCCTTGCTGCATAGGATCCGAACCCTTCGTCGTCTCGGCCGTGGTACTCACGTCGGGGTCACCATTTGTCGAGAACGACGGGAGACAAGCACATCCGATGATGATCAACAAGTCTCCGTTTATTATCAACAACTCTGTTCTTTATATAGATACAATAATGAGGCTCATACATATTGCAAGGCTAAGCTCATCATTGGTCTCTTAGCTAAAAGTCATCTCCGCCTATTCGTATGTTTTTGTAGTCTGCAGGTGTTGAGTTCTCTCCTTTTTCCCACACATCCTGTTTTCGCTCTATGCAAAGATACCTTGCCCAGTGTCCTTGCCACTTATCGCTTAACTAGCTGAATTCCATTACGGCCGTGCTCTGCTAGCCAGCTTCCCACACAACTCTCCACATGGAAGGATCGAGTAAGAAAGGTCATCCTGAGCTGGGGGTCACCAGGCTGTTCCAAAGCCTTCGACCTCACATTTCTGGGGACTTTTCTGACTTCTTCCTCCCCTCGGTTTCAGACTTTTTTGACTTTTGCATCTTTTCCTTCATTCCTTCAGATTCTAATTTTACTGCCTTCTCCTTTTTCTCTAATTCATTTTCCAACATTCCTGATTTCTTCTTCCCTCAGTTTGATTTAATATTTTCCTAACTTTTTCTCCTTTCCCCCCAGCTCTGTTTCTGACTTCCTCTCCTTTCGCTTCCGCCCCTGGGTTTCCAGGTTTTCCAGAGTCTCTTCCTCAGGTTTTTCCTCTGCTCCTGGTATTCCAGAAGCTGCCTCTGGAACCTGGAAGGAGAGAGAGACCAAGTAGGAGGTGACATCACTTGTCCCATTTCTTCCCTCAGAGCCAGATTGGAGAGAGCTGGGCTGAGGGAGTGGAACATGGGCTGGGTGGGAATTCGGCTGAACAATGAGGGTCAAATGTCACCCGTGGTACAGAGTCCTCTTGGTAGCCACTCCCTAGTGACATCCCTCAGTGACCAGCCCTTGGACACCTGTGTGCAACATCTTTATTGTCTCTACAATGGGATGAAATGCACCTTCAACTCCTTTGTGGATTCTGCCAAGTTGCAGGGAGTCTGTGAGCAAACTCATCCGATTAATGGTGACTGTAAAACATAATTGGGCAAGATGACTGAGTTGGATAAATTTATCTTGCCATCAGGCGCATACCAAGGCACAAAAAAGGGAGAAAAAACTTATGCATCACAAGAAAGGCAGATCAATAGGGAAAAAGCCCAAACCCAACCAAAAAAGCCCAAACCCAACCAAAAAACCAAAGCAAATCCCACCTGAAACAACAAAAAGTCTCCCACAAACAAACCAACCACAAAAAGCAGAGGTCAGAAACAAAAGCAAGGCAAACCCACAGGAAATCTCCTATTAGCAGCACCACCTTGTGGTCGGAAAGGATGCTGTAAGTGTAGGTGCTGTCTTGAAATGAAAAATGTCTTTAAAAAGAAATTAATCCCCTCCACCACCGACTTCTCTCAGTTTATTGCTGATCATGGTGTGACATGGTCAGTCCAGTTCAGCTGTCCCATCCCTGTGCCCTCAGGAACACTTGCCCACCCCAAGTCCATTGGTTGGGGGGTTGCAGACACCCCTCATGCGGGGCCAGCCCTGTGACAGGGACAGGAGAACAGAACAACGTTTATTCTTATCATGGACAGTAGAACAGAATAGCACAGCCTTAGAGGAACAGATAAAGGATGTTACTGAGGCAAACAGAAGTCACACAAAACACAAACAGGATGCCAGCTCAGCTCTGCAAGGCTGACAAAGCAGAAGTTACACAAAACAAGGATACTGCCCTTACTCAAAAGTGTGAGTTGAGAAACAGTCCCCCAAAAAGTACACTGATGTTGAAGACAGACCCCAAAGAATCATATAAGGACTTGGGAGAAGGGGTACACTTATGTCAAGTAAAGTCAAAGGAAGTGGGGATAGCAGATGAAGATGTGATCAGTGTGTCTGATAAAAACTCTGTTCATTTGATGCTCAGTGCACTCGAAAGGAGAAAGGATCACCTGAGTGACCAGCATGCTGTAATAAAGAATACCTGCTTTAAAATACTCAAAACTGTGTAAAAAAGTTTCTGTCCTGTGGATTTTGGAATCTATGGTATCCTTGATTCCATTATGCCCCATAGTTTCACAATTGGTTCCATGAGGTTTCATTTCTGTACTGTCAAAATGGCCTCCTTGGTTCTGCACTGCCATAATGTTCTCCTTGTTTCCATGAGGCCTTGGTGTGTCACAACAGCCTCTTGGTTCCATGCACTGCCATAGTGTCACCATGGTCTCTCGGATCTGCAGTATTGCAATGGGCAGTTGGTTACAAGCATCCACACTGTCACAATGGACCCTTTGTTCCATGAGGTTTTGTACTGTCAACAATGGTCTCCTTGGTTCCGTAGTGTAAAAATGGTTCCTTGGTTTCATAAGGTTCCTCAGTGTCACAATGGTGTCCCTGGCTCCATCAGGCTCTGCAGAGTGACAATGCCCCATAGATTCCATGAGCTTCCATACTATCAGCAATGTCCTTTGTTCTAATGAGGCCCCGCATTGTCACAATGGTCCCTCGGATCCATGAGCTTCTGTAGTGTCACCATGATCTCCTTGGATCCTCATTTTCAGAATGGACAATTGGTTCCATGTGGCCCCCAATGCCACAGTGGGCCCTTGGTTCCATGAGGTTCCATAGCATAACATGGTTGCCTTGATTCCAAGAGGTTCTGCTGTGTCACAATAGACCCTTGGTTCTTTGAGGTTCCAAAGTATCACTGTGGTCTCCTTGGATCCTCAGTATCACTTTGGACCACTGGTTTCATGTGGCCCTGTGGTGTCACAATGGTTCCTTGGCTGCATTGAAGTCCCACTGTGTAACAATGGACCCATGATTCCATGATGTTCTGTACTGTCAAAATGGTCTCCTTGGTTCTGAACTGGAATAATGAGCCATTGGTTCCATGAGGTTGCATTATGTCATAATGGTCTCCTTGGTTCCAGGAGGCCTTTCTTTGTGACAATGGCCCCTTGGTTCCATGAGCTTCCATAGTTGTTACTATGGTCTCCTGGGATCTGCATTATTACAATGGACAATTGGTTCCATGGGATTCCACTGTGTCCCAGTAAAACCTTAGTGCAATGAGGTTCTGTAGTGTCACAATGGTCTCCCTGGTTCAACAAGGCCTTGGAGTGTCACAATGGCCCCTTGGTTCTGTGAGCTTCCAGAGTGTCAGCAATGGTCTCCCTGTTTCTGCAGTGTCATAATGGACCCTTGGGTCCATAACGTTCCTAAGTATCATTGTTCTCCTTTGCTCCAATGAAGCCCCACTATGTCACAATAGATTCTGGGTTCCATGATGTTCTTCAGTGTCACAATGGCCCCTTGGATCCATGAGGTTCTGTAGTGTCTCCGTGATCTCCTTGGATCTGCATTCTCATAATGAACAATTGGTTCCATGAGGCCCCACTCTGTCACAAAGGCCCCTTGGTTCCATAGGTTTTATACTGTACCAATGGACTCCTTGGTTCTATGAGTTACCCTGCTTTCAGCAGGGCTTTCTTTGGTTCCAACAAGGTCCCGCTGTGCCCCAATGCACCCTTGGTTCCAGGAGGATCTGGAGTGTCAGAAAGGCTCGTTAGTTCCATGAGGCCCTGCTATGGAACTTGAGGCCCTACAGAGTCACAATGGACCCTTGAGTCCATGAGCTTCCATGGTGCCACAATGGAATTTTGGTACCATGACCTTTCATAGTGTAAACAACAGTCTCCTTGGTTCTGCAGTGTCACGATGGACCCTTGATTTCATGAGGTTCCATAGTGTCACAAGAGAAACCCTTGTTCCATTAGGCCCCTGAGATTCACAATGGTCTCTGTTTGATTCCATGAGGCGCCACAGTGTCACAATGGACCCTTGGGTCCATGAGGTTCCATAGCATCCCCATGGTTTCCACGGTTCCATGAGTTTCCTTAGTGTCACAATGCTCTCCATGGCTCCATGACGCCCTGCTTTGTCACAAAGGACCCTTGGTTCCACCAGGCCCTGCTCTATCAGAATGCATCGATGTTTCCACTGAGTGCTCTTGATTCCAGAAAGCCCTACTGTGTCACGATGGACATTTGGTTCCATGAGTATCCATAGTGTCACCATGATCTTCTTGAATCTTCAGTGTAACAATGGACCATTGGTTCCATGAGGCCTCACTGTGTCACCATGGTTTCCTTGATTCCATGAGCCCCCACAGTGTCACAATGGAGCCTTGGTTCCATAAGGCCCTGCAGTGTCACTGTGGTCTCTTTGGATCCATGAGGAACACAAGAGCTCTGAATAAACATTGAGCAATACCTGCTTAAAAAAATCTGGGAACATCTGTGTGTATCAAAAGATGGGTTAAAGCTGAGAATGGCACCAGCAGCTTCCATCTGCTACAGAGATCCAGGGAAAGGACAGGGACAGAGAATTCAGCTGAAAGACTCTCAGAATTCTGCTTACAGAGATCATTTCCTGCCACACTGTCCTTTGTAGAAAGGTGACATCATTTGAGGCAGCCTGTAATGAGCATGTGGTTCCTGAATGGGGATTGTTGTTCAGGAAACCTGCTCAGGCTTTTCCATTCTTTCCTTACAAACAGGAAAACTTCTCCTGGGCCTGTGTGTGCAGGCAGAGGCCTGAGGAGAGCAGGTGGGCCATGGTGCAATGGGCTGGGACAGCCAGCTGCAGAGCTGAGGGGACAAAGTTCTGATGCAGGGGACAGGGATGTCAGTGCTAGGTGGGCGAGGTCAGACATGGTGAGGTTGGGGGTGAGGAGCAGGTTGTCCAAACAGGGTCAGCCTGCAAGGGGCTGAATCTTCTCCATGCCCAGACCTCCTCAGGAGACATTCAGCATCAAGATCTCTTGGGGAATGATCCTCCCACCTCTTCTCTGAACTGGGAAATAAGAAAATGTTTGATTAAGAAAAAAAAATTCTTTAGGTGCACTTTGAAATCTCCCTCCTTAGCAGAACTCCATACTGACTCCGATCAGCTGCACAAGGCCTGGCTACTTGAGCACAAGTGAAGGAAGACAAGGAGCTCCTGAGGGCTTTCTGGATTTTCATCAGCCCCAATCCACCAATCCACCAATCCAGGGTGGATTTGGGGCTGAGTCTAGGAGCCTCAGGCACTGAGAGAAGGATGAAGAAGCTGCCCAAGGAGTCAGAAGCAAAGCTCCAAGTCTCTTGGAGCATCAGTGGGCTCCAGTGAGGGCAGGGAGTGCCAAAGGCTCCCCAGGGAGTGGGGAGAGCAGATCCTTGAGGCCAGGATTGCAGGGAGCCCAAGGCTCTGAGCAGAGAACTGCAATGCTGAGAAAGGCCTGGCTTGGTTGGAGGAAGCAGAAAGGCCAAGGCCTGAGCCCAGGCCTGGCACAGCAGGGCCTGTCCCTCCCGGCTGGCTCGGGGCTGTTTGTGGGGCAGTGGGATGTGAGGGGCAGCAAGGACAAATGTCAGAAACCTGTGTTACACTGCAGATACTCATGGAACCAAGGGCCAATGGGACACTGCAGGACCTCATGGAAACAAGAGGCCGCTGTGAGCCTGCGGGGCTGGAACACCCCAGAACACTCAAATGCTGGGAGTGACCAAAGGTTCCTTTCCTCGAGTTTGGTGCACAGGAGAAACACCAACCAGATATTCTCAAGACACACAGATGCCAAGAAAATTTTGACTTGGAAGAGATCCGTAAGGATCATCAATCCAACTCTTACATGAATGGCCCATACAGGGATTGAACCTACAACCTCAGTGATATCAGCACCATGCTGTAACCAACTAAGCTAAGGGGTCAAAATAGCACAAAATTTTAATAGCAAGATATAGAAAATCAAATAACTTTAGCAAAGGATTTAACAGTTCCAGTTCACCATAAAAAACTTATCATAGCAGTAAGACCATTAACTTAGACCAATTAGCCTTGAAACCTTAAAACACTTAGGTATTAAATTACCCAAATACATTCCTCATAAAGATGATTAGAAGAAGAAGAAATAGAGAATTACAGAAAGGCAGAAGATCTTTGGGAAGACACACATATAGCTATAAACTCCGAGGGTTCCAGTGTGGGTGAGACACGAACCCCAGTCCAAGGCAGGGTTCAGACCATGTGCTGATCTCGTGCTCTCTCTTTTAAGCCCCTGGGGCCTTTGTGGGGCCTTTTAGATGGGACCTCTGGTTTCTTGCCCAATCCGAGCTGGGCCTGCTGTGTGATTGATTGACAGCTCAGCCAATCAGAGCTGGGTTAGCAATGCCCCACTGTGTGATTGACAGCTCTGCCAGGACTGGGGGCGGAGCTCTGTCTCCCCCCACACCAAGGCCTGACCCCACACGGGCATTCTGAGCATCCCAAGGTGTCTCGGGACATTGATCTCATCCAGCCTCTGACAGCAACCATGGTGACACTGCAGAACCTCATGGAACCATGGGTCAGGTGTGACAATGTGGATCCAAGGACACCATGGTGACACTGCAGAACCTCATGGAGCCAAAGAGACCATTGTGACACTCTGGTGCCTCATGGAATCATGGAGACCATTGTGAAACTCAGGGGCCCTGTGGAACCAAGGGTCAAAGATGAAACTGTGGGGCCATAGAACCAAGGATCCATTGTGACACAGCGGGGCTACATGGAGCCCAGGGGATTTTGTGACACTTCAGGGCTTTGTGGAACCAAGAAGCCATTGTGACATTGCAAGGCCTTATGGAAGCAAGGGGCCTTTGTGACAATACAGAACCTCAGGGATTCAGTGACACCATTGTGACACTGTGGTGGCTGCCTGGGCCTCCTGGGATCACCCTGACAGATACTGACAGGCCCAGGTGGCTGCCTGGGCCTCCTGACAGATCACCCTGACTGATTTTGGCATTTTGAGGGTCGCTGCTCATCTGCCCTGAAGCACTGGGGCTCTGTGCTCTCCTTCCTAATGAAAAGAGCTCTTCTTCCTGTCCAGGAGCCCATGGCCAAAATTGAGATTCCACTTCCAAATTTCCCTATGTCCAAGGATTGCCCTCAGATGAAAAGTGCCACGAGAGACATATCTGCCTTGGCTTATGGTGGCCACCTCTCATCTTCTTCCAAAACACTTGGACTTCGTGCTTTTCTTTAAAATGGGAAAAAACCTTCCATCTCGACCAGGCAGCCATGGCTGAAATTGGAATTCCACCTCCAAAACTCTGCACATCCAAGGATTGCACCCACGTGAAAGCTGCCAGGACAGACAGGTCTGGCTGACCTTGACCTCCTGGGGGCTGCCTCTCACCTGCTTTTGAAACACAGGGTTAGGGTACTTTCTTTCCAAAAGAAAAGAAGTGTCTTTCTTATCAATGTGGAAATGGCTTAAATTGGGATTCCCCTCTAAAATTCCATATATCTGGGGATTGGTCCCAGAAAAATCTGCCAGTACCGTCTGGCCGGTCTTGGCCTCTGGTGACTGCCCCTCATCTGCCCCTGACACAACACTGGGGCTTGGTTGATTCCTTCCCATGGAGACCACTGTGACACTGTGGGGTACCATGATCCAAGGGACCATTGTGACACTGTGGGTACCATGGATCCAAGGGACCATTGTGACACTGCAGCTACCTTGTGGAACCAAGGGGATCATTGTGGGTCTGTTGGGCTGCATGGTCCCAAGGGGCCAGGGTGAAGGAGCAAGGCTTTGTGGAACCAAGAGGCTGTTATTGCATTACAAGAACTTGTGGAACCAAAGGGCCACTGTGATCCTGCAGGGCCCCAGGGAAGCAAGGGGCCATTGTGACAGTTCAGAAGGAAGGAGAACATTGTGACAACTACAGGGCCTGAGGGAAGCAAGGGAACACAGAACAGGTCTGGCTGGTTTGGCCTCCCAGGGGCCACCAGACAGGCCCAAATAATCCAGGCATGTAGAGGGCTGCTCTCATCTGCCCCTGGAGCACTGAGGCTGCGTGCTTTCCTTCCCATGGAAAACAACTGTCCCTCTTTCCAGGTGCTCATGGCCAAAATGGGTACTCCCCCTAAAAACTTCCCCATGTTCAAGGCTTTCTTCCAGACAAAACCTGCAAGTTCTTGCTGGCCTTGGCCTCTGGTGGTTACCTCTGATCAGCCCCTGAATGGCCAGAACATTGTGCCTTTCTTCCTGTGGAAGAGAACTGGTCTTCTTATCAAGGAGCCATGGCCAAAACTGGGATTTGGCCTCCAAAATTCTGCATAACCAAGGATTGGTCCCAGCCAGAAGCTGTGAGGTGAAACATGTCTGGCTAGTTTGGCCTCCTGAGGGAGGTCTCTCATCTATGATCAAACACTGGGGCTCTGTGCTTTCCTTCCTGTAGAAAAGAACCTTCATGTCTAAGTGCTCATGGCCAAAACTGAGATTTTACCTCCCAAATTCCCTATATCCAAGAATTTCTCCCAAGCAAAAGCTTCCAGGAGAAAGAGATTGGGCTGGTCTGGGCCCTTGGTGGTTGCCACTCATTCACCCCTAAAACAATGCAGCTCTGCTTTCCTTCCTATATAAAAGAACTGGACTTCCAGTGCAGGTGTCCATGGCCAAAAGTGGAATTGGACATCCAAAATTCCATCTCTCCAAGGATTGCCGGCAGACTAAAGTAGCCAGGAAAGACAGGTCAGGCTGGCCCTGGCCTCTGGTGATTTTTTCAGACAATGAGCAGAATGCTCTACTTTACCAACACCCTTGAGAGGGCCTAGAGATCTCCCATGTTGGGGGTTTGGAGGCCTCAGGCACATGACCACTACAGAGGGACAAAGGTACTCTGTGCTCAGTGGAGACTGAGGACAGTGGAGGAGAGCCCTGGCAGTGCTTGAAGGGCAGTTCCAGAGATGGTGAATCCTTTTGACATAGTAGAGAACAGCCAGAGAAAGAAAGAATGAAGGCCAAGTGCAGCTGGGGAGGCCCAGACTGGACCCAAGGAGAAAGGAATTTCCCTGCCAGGGCAGGGCTGTGGTGCAACACATCCCCCAGAAGGAGCCTGGAGCAGCCCAAAGCTTTTTGTGCCCAGGCAGAGGCAGGCAGGAGGCAGAGCTGTCAGCAAAGGAAGGGGCCAGCCAGGTGGGGCAGCCGGGGGATGAGGACAGGCTGCAGGGACAGAGGGACAGCGTGGGACAGCCTGGGCTGGAGAGGGCCCAGGGATGGGCAGCAGCTGCAAGGCCCTGCCAGAGGCAACTCCTGCAGCACTTTGGCCATGACTGCTGGCCCTGGGCCTGAGGCCAGGAGGGGACAAGTGACCCTTGCAGGCCTGGTGCCTCATTGCCTCCTTGTCCCTGCTCAGCAGCCTGGCAGGGGCCACCCCATGGCGCTGCCCTTGGCATTGCACATCCCCACATCCCAGTGGCCTGGGAAGAGCCCTGAGCAATGAGGGAGGGACAGGATCTGCCTTGCCAGGGACTGGGGCTCAGGCCTTGGCCCATTGCATTCCTGAAACACATCCAGCTTTGCTCATACTACATACACCTTTCCCTTGTTTATCCTCACCTGTCATCACTGTCTCCAGTGTTCTGCTCCAACTGGAACCTGGGATCACTTTCCCAATTGTGTCTCTCAGTGGGACCCATTAAAACTTCAAGAAACTTCAGCGTTACAATTTAATTTTGAGTTCTTGAGAAGTATTTTGAGCACATTCTGAGGGACTGATTTTGATGTAAACAACACCAAATCCCCAAGAAGGTCATTAAAGTCCTTGTTCTGTGTCTGTGCTGCTGAGCTGGGCCAGCCTTCTGGCACAGAGGCAGCTCCTGGCAACCAAGAAGAGCTTCAAAAAGCCATTTCTCCTGAGTAGCAGCTCCTCTCCCAGCCCTGCAGGGCTGAGGGCACTGCCTGCAGGTACCTGAGAGAAGACAGAGGCTGAAAGCAGCTGGAAGGGCAATTCTGAGCTTCTTCATGGAGAAATATTCAGCACTTGTGACACAGGAAGTCTGTGGCTGCAGGGATCTCCTAAAGCTGAGGCAGGACATGACTGATGGGACTGTAAGGATGGCTGTGGTGGCGTTTGTGGTTTGGGGGAGGATGTGCTGCAGAGCGAGACTGCCCTGGGCAGCGTCAGAGGGACAGGGTAGGATGGCTCCTGCTGCCAGGGAGGGCTGCAGGAGCTGAAGGTGGGGGTGCAGCCAGGGCTGCCCAGGGCTGTCCTGCAGAGGAGCTCCTGCAGCCCTGAGGGCTCTTGGCCAGCCCAGGGCATCTGTCACCTGCGAGGGAGAGCTCTCAGCCTGCCTGGGAGCTCCCCATGGAGTCTGGAGGGGAGATGTGGCTGCAAGGAGTGACTCCTGCCAGGGCAGGTGCTGCTGCTCTGGAGAGGCTGCTGTGTGGGCCAGGGCTGCTCAGAGCTCCAGCTCATGCCCAGCTCATTTCTCAGGGCACTTTTCATGAGCACATTCAGGGCAGAGGGTTCCTGCTTGAGTCGCTGCTTTCCTGAATCTGAGCTCCCACTTTTCCCTGGCTCAGCTTGGTGGGAATGGAAACTGAGCTGTGCAGGGTAGAGCAGGGGCTGAGGCTCTGAAACCATCACACTGAGGATTCCTGGGACCCTCAGCAAGTGGCTCCACCTCCCCAGCCTCCAGATGCATCCAGCATCACTTTTGCATGGTGGCCAGGCTTGGGGGAGCTGTTCTTTAATCCCTGCAGGGCCGAGCAGCTGCAGGGCAGAGCTGGCCCAGGGGCTGGGCTGGGCTCTGGCAGCTCTGGCAGGGAAGGATCCAGGGCCCACAGGAGCAGCTCCCGGCTGGGACAGCTCCAGCAGCAGAGCCATGTGCAGGGAGGGAGGGAGGCAATGAGCCCACTCTCCTCCAGCAGTGCCATGGACAGGACCCTTGGCGTGTCCTGGGGATCCACCCAAGCTGTGAGCTGCCTTCCAGGGGACATTAGGGGACAGGAGTATCCTTGGCCAGAGTAGGGTGAGACTCTGAGAAAGGCTGAGCCATTTGGCTCTACTGTGGGTCCCTCTGCCCTCAGCTGTGTCAGACTGATTTTAAGGGGATCACAGGGACTGCCCCCAATGTCAAAAAGGGCACCTGGGTACATAATCAAAAACAGAGCAGCTCCCCTCACCCTTCACTGAATAACAGCCAATGCTCTTGCATTTCAGAGTTCTCCCTGAGGAGAGAAGGAAATCCTCTCAAACTGCCTTTGGCCATCACCATTCCTTACTCCTGGGACAGGAGATGCTGCCAAAGTCCTCTGCCTTAGGAACAGTTAGGGCTGATGGAATCCAATCCCAGGACTGGCCCTTGGCCCCTATTCCTGTGACCTCAAAGCTGCAGAGCAGAGCTGACCTCTCAGTGTCCTCAGGCAGAGCCCCTGCTCGTCACAGCAACGGGGCCAGATCCCAGCAGAGCTCCAGGCACGGGGATCAAGGAAGGGATCTGAGAAAAGGAAAATTGGGTGGCACAGAGAGGCAGGGACAGAGCTGGGAGAAAGGGCTTGAACATTTTCCTGGAAAGTCTCCCCTGTCTTGTCGCTGTCTTGTCCTTGAACAGGTGCCCATGGCAAGAGGCATCAAATGTCCAACAGCAGCTCCATCAGCCACTTCCTCCTGCTGGCATTGGCAGACACGCAGCAGCTGCAGCTCCTGCACTTCTGCCTCTTGCTGGGCATCTCCCTGGCTGCCCTCCTGGGCAACGGCCTCATCATCAGCGCCGCAGCCTGCGGCCACCTCCTGCACAGCCCCATGTTCTTCTTCCTGCTCAACCTGGCCCTCAGCGACCTGGGCTCCATCTGCACCACTGTCCCCAAAGCCATGCACAATTCCCTCTGGGACACCACCACCATCTCCTACACTGGATGTGCTGCACAGGTCTTTCTGCTTGTCTTCTTTCTTGGAACTGAATTTTCCCTCCTGACCATCATGTGCTACGACTGCTACGTGTCCATCTGCAAACCCCTGCACTACGGGACCCTCCTGGGCAGCAGAGCTTGTGCCCACATGGCAGCAGCTGCCTGGGCCAGTGGCTTTCTCAGTGCTCTGCTGCACACGGCCAATACATTTTCCCTGCCCTTGTGCCAGGGCAATGCTCTGGGCCACTTCTTCTGTGAAATCCCACACATCCTCAAGCTCTCCTGCTCCAAATCTTACCTCAGGGAAGTTTGGCTTCTTGTGGTTAGTTCCAGTTTAGCCTTTGGTTGTTTTGTGTTCATTGTGTTCTCCTATGTGCAAATCTTCAGGGCTGTGCTGAGGATCCCCTCTGAGCAGGGACGGCACAAAGCCTTTTCCACGTGCCTCCCTCACCTGGCCGTGGTCTCCCTGTTTGTCAGCACTGGCATTTTTGCCAGCCTGAAGCCCCCCTCCATCTCCTCCCCATCCCTGGATCTGGCAATGTCAGTTCTGTACTCGGTGGTGCCTCCAGCCCTGAGCCCCCTCATCTACAGCCTGAGGAACCAGGAGCTCCAGGCTGCAGTGTGGAGACAGATGACTGGACGATATAAGAAAACTTAAAGTAGTTGCCAATTTCTGCAAATCACATGTAATAAAAATTATCCTTGATTGTTCTTTTGGGTCTGTTGGTGTATTTGTTTTTAATTTCTTTTAGTTTTTCAATTTTGTCCATAAAGCAAGGCCATTGTTTTTGCAATTTCTCTTTCTTTTTTCTTTTCCCCTTTGCTGTTGCCCCAGTCTGTGTCAATGAGGAGCTGTGTTCTCGGTGGCTTTAAACAAATTAAAGGATCTCCCACAAAAGTTTTCACCAGAGATGTCCATTTCCCACCTCTCTGGATCTGCAGCAGCAATGTCTGTGTGCAGAGCTGCGGGCAGATCAGGGCTGGCACAGCAGTTGTGCCCAGGAGCAGCAGCACTTGGTGTTGCCAGTGCTGCTCCCGTGACACTGCCCCTCCTGCTGCCCTCCTGGGGCTGCTGTTGCTGCAGGGCCTGAGTGCTCTCGGGCTCAGGCACAGTCCTGGGGGTGGCAGTGCCGGGGCTGCAGCAGGGACAGGCCATGGGCACTGCTGGGGCAGTGCTGACGCCTCAGGGCAGGGCCTGGGGGCTCCAGACTCCTTGCCCAGGCTCTCTCCAGAAGAAGCCCAGGCCAATGCTCAGCACAGAAAAGCCCCGTGAGCAGCCCCAGGCTGGCCGTGGGCAGGCTGGGGGCAAACAGCATGGCTGGGGCTCTGCAAGCTCCCTGGGCCAGACGGGAAGGAGCAGCAGAGCAGGGGCTGATCCATGCCCACTGCGCTGGACACCCCAGGGCAGTGTCCAGAGCGGCCTCATGCAGCTGCCAACAACATCCCCCCTCTGCAGCCCTGGCCTCTCCCCAGCTCACAGAGGTGCTGCATCCTTGCAGGCACAGACACGGCAGCACTGGCTCAGGAGCCCCTGTTTGCATTGCACACAGCAGGCGTCAGCACCCCCATGCTCTTGGTGTGGGGACATGAATCTGAGTGAGCACAAATACCATCAGCCCCTGGGGGCCAGGGAGGGCTGGGGGACAGCAGGGAAACCACTCAGGTTCGTTGTGGCCTCTGAAGTCACCAAAAAAGTTTGTTCCCATAGCTGTGAGTTTCCTGTCCCACTGCAGATGTTGTTGCTCAGAGCAAGGGCTGCTTGGCAGCCACCCCCAAACAGCCCTGAGCATTTCCTTTGCCTTCTTTCATCTTTCTTGCTCCAAATCACTTCCTATTGCCCATTCCTTTTCCCTCCCCTCCAAGTAACCCATCTCAGCATCCTGTAGGGCCTCATGGTATTCCCTTGCCAAAGGCAGCCCAGGCCAGGGGGGCACATCTGGGCTGCTGTGTCTGGGTGTGGGGCTCCCTGTTCTGAGGCAATGAGGAGGAGCTGGAGAGGCTCTGCAGGACTGACTGGAGGGGATTTGGGGCCTGTGTGGAGAAGCTGAGGGACCTGGGCTGCTGGATCTTGTGAAGAGGAGGCCCAAGGGTCATCTAGCAACTGCTTTAAGGCTGGTTTCAGACAATCCCAGAATCAGCCAGGTTGGAAAAGGCCTTGGAGATCATCAAGTCTAACCTGTGCCCTGACACCACCTTGTGTCCCCTGAGCCTCCTCTTCTCCAGGATAAACAAGCCCAGCTCTCTCAGCCCCTCCTCACAGCACTTGTGTTCCAGAACCCTCTCCAGCCTTGTTGCCTCCTCTGGACACTCTCCAGCCCCTCAATGTCCTTCCAAAATAGGGGGCACAGAAATGGACACAGCACTCGAGGTGTGGCCTCACCAGTGCTGAGTACAGAGGGAGAATCCCTGCCCTGGTCCTGCTGGTCACACCATTCCTGAACCTTCTTGGCCACGTGGGCACACTGCTGGCTCATGTCCAGCCTGCTGTCCATCAGTGTCCCCAGGTCCCTTTCTGCCTGGCCACTGTCCAACCACTCTGTCCCCAGCCGGTAGCACTGCAGGGGTTGTTGTGGCCAAAGTACAGGACCTGGGACTTGGCCTTGTTAAATCTCCCATTGTTGGATTTGGGCCCTGGATTCAGCCTGTTCAGGTCCCTCTGCAGAGCCCTTCTGCCCTCCATCAGATCCACACTCACACCCAGCTTGGTGTCACCTGCAAATTTGCTGATGCTGGACTCAATCCCCTCATCCAGACAATCAGTGAAGACACTGAAATCCACGCTGGCTGGCCCTGATTCCTAGACATCCTGTAGGTGTCGTGTGATGGCACTCAAGGTGATCTGTTCCAGAACCTTGACAGGCACGGAGGTCAGGCTGACAGGCCTGGAGTTCCCCAGATCCTCCTTCCAGCCCTTCTTGGGGATGGGGTCACATTGGCACCTCCAGTCCACTGGGACATACCTGCTGAGCCAGGACTGATGAGAAATGATGGAGAGCAGCTTGGGGAGCTTATCCAGCAGCTCCCTCATACCCCTAGGATGGATCCCATCTGTTCCCAGAGACACCTGTGAGCCAGATGGAAGTCAGGAGACTGTTATGACGTTGCAGACTATTCTGCTTGCAAGGGGCCATTGTGACATTGCAGAAACAGAGAGTCCATTGTGACATCCTCGTGCCTCATGCAAGCCAGGGTCCATTGGGCAACAGTGGAGCCATGGAGACCATTGTGACATTGGTGAGCCTGATGGAAGTCAGGAGACCATTATGACATCGCAGAGTGCCCTGCTTGCAAGTGACCATTGTGACACTGTAGAAACACAGAGTCCATTATGACATATTGTTGCCTCAGGCAAACAAGGGCCCACTGTGTCACAGTGGAGCCTTGGAGACCACTGTGACATTGGGGAGCATGATGGAAGTCAGGTGAACATTATGACATTGCAGAGCTCCCTGCTTGCAAGGGGCAATTGTGACACTGCAGAAACACAGAGTCCATTGTGACACCCGGGGGCCTCATGCAAGCAAGGGTCCATTGTGTCACAGTGGAGCCATGGAGACCATTGTCATATATGGGAGCCTGATGGAAGTCAGGAGACCATTATGACATTGCAGAGTATC
>JAHLSL010013522.1:404109-466100 GCA_025920805.1 Petroica traversi | reverse complement strand
TGAGATATCGCTGTCCTGCCGGAACGCAGCCTCTCAAGGCCTTTCCGGGGGAGTAAAGGTGTAACTCCTGCAGACAAACGGCGCGTGGTTTTTTTCTCTGCTTTCACTCTCTCTGTCTCTCTGGGCCTAACTTAAAGCTATAGAGCTTCATATCCAGCATAAGCAGGAGGGACGATTGGGGATACAAACAAGTCATATGGCCAACCCAGGACAGCATCTCAAATACCATTGCTAATGTTCAGGAATTACTGGCTGTTCTTTGGAGTTCAGTGTATTAAGCTCAGTTGGGTAACTTCTCTTCCAAGTGTGTTGCTGGGGAGGGCAGAGAGGAGAGGGTCATAATGCATTGTGGAAAATGCATTTAGGAAAAAAACCGAGTAATGATATATCTTATTTGTGTTAGCAGGGGACAGCACACACAGTTTGTACAGGTCTTTGTAATTGTTTTTGATAATCAGTCCAAGAAAGTTGAAAGAATTAGTGCTAACAAGAAATCCCATCTTGGTATGCAAACTCACAGAGACAGGGATCATATTTTCCTGTCTGTTTATAGGGCTATTGTACACTTCAGTGCTTACACAGTACAAATGTAAAAATAAAACCAGTGATGATAATGTCAGGAAGTGAACTCTCTGTCAATTCACTCCCTGTAATGACACGCACTTTTAAAAAAAAATACATAAACTCCTTTATGCATAAGGAGAGTACAAGAGTTGAATGTGAAATTAGAAGTAATTTAGTTCAGAAATAGATGACTTGTTTGCTGGCATAACTAATGATAGCACTGGTATCCAGTGTCCCAGATATTTAATGTAATAAAGGAAACTAACAATAAAGCCATCAAACTGAAGTTATCAACTGATGGGAAAAAAATCTAGCCAAAAAAACCACTGGCTAATGAAACAGTTCAGAAACAAAACCAGGTGACCAGTTAACCACAGCATTCCCATTGCTCCTGTCTGGTGCTGGCTGGAACATTCCTCTGTGCTTCCTTCCTGCCTCTGCCCTCCTTTTTGGGGGCTCTGCTGGCCAGTGGATGTGGGATGGGAGCCCTGGCACTGCTGAAGCCCAGGGTAGCCTCAGTACTTGAGGTGCTAGGTCTGCTAGTTAGAAAAGAAAGAATAGTTAAAAATTAAAAAAACTTAGGGTTTCTTTGATAAGATCTTGGATCCTAAGGCAAGTGCTGGAATCACCTGAAGTACATCTTGATAGGAAGATATCCAAAAGCATGGTCTCAAGCAATATGTTCTAAATTGGGACTTCATCTTCTCATAACAATTTTTTCTGCCCTGCTGGAATGGGCAGTGTCTACATATATTCTGAGAAAGGAGTCCCTAAAGGATGGATAAGGGGGCTGGCAGCTCCTCCTGGAACAGAATGATGACTTTAGAGTTACTCAATGCCCTGGGAAAAAAAGGTTATTTATTTAGGGTTTAAATTATTAAACTGGGATTAAGCCAGATATGTAAAAGATTGTAATGTAACTCACGTTCTTGGCTCAAACTTACGCTGCACAGAGTTTAAAAAACTGTTTCCTGGAAATAGAAGGAGGTTTTAATATGGGCCAACTGGCAAATGCTTTTTTTTTTTTTTTTTTTTTTTAGGGAGGCAGGACTTATCTCACATCAGGTGTAGAGGATTGTATTAATGGGATTTGCTTTTTCCAATTATATTCTTCCTCATCTGAACCAGTAAAGAAATCTCTCGGTGTATCTAAAGGGCAGAGGGGGAGCAATAATACCCAGAAAAACATGGATTAGTTTTGAATGCCCAGGCCTGCCCAGGCAGCAGCAGGAGAGCTGTGTGAGCATTAGCCCTGATGTGTGCAGGGCACTGTGGTGATGCAGCTCCAGTGCTTCCAGTCCTCCAGCAAACTCACTCAGAGCTACCTTTGATACTCACCACCCTGAATCCTGCTGTGTAGGCCCCCCAGAAAAAGCTGAGGAGATCAAGCAAGCCCTTAAGGAGGTGAGGAAGGAGCCCAGAGCTGCCCTTTTTGTTCAGCTCA
This sequence comes from Petroica traversi, assembly GCA_025920805.1. Lineage (NCBI taxonomy): Eukaryota > Metazoa > Chordata > Aves > Passeriformes > Petroicidae > Petroica > Petroica traversi. The sequence continues at coordinate 464,092 of JAHLSL010013522.1, read as the reverse complement.
GCCTGACCAAGGACTGCCTTTGGCAGTGTGGGACTGCGGGTCTCCAGCACTGCAGTGAGGACTCAGTTCCTGTCAGGAGCAGACTCAGTCCGAAGGGTTGGGGAGTTCAGTGTGCAGGAATCTTACAGGAGGTGGGCAAGTCTGTAAGGGGTTTTTCTAGGCTTGTACTTTTTGCTCTTGATGGGAAAATGTGTCTCTCAGTGGGGCAGTGGCAGAGCCCAGAGTTGTAGCAGGGCAGAGCTCCGGCTGCCCAGGAAGCTGCACCTTTTCTGCTACATCTCTTACCTCTCAGAGTAATCCAGTATGATCCTGGCACACCTCAGGGGCTCTGCAGCTCCTGCAGTTGTGTGTGTGAGTGGTGGATGAGGGTTGGCAGAAAGGGAAGAGGGCAGAGGGTCACAACCCACAGCAGAATTGTTTTCAGAAGTCACTGTGAAAATGACAGCAGGAGATTCTGCACTCTGTCTATCTCTTTCTGATAAAACTTTGTTAAGTTTACAAGTCAAAAGGTGATTTTTCTAGCAGCCAGTCTTTCTAACTCACACATTTGGGTTTGACAATCAAGCTGTTTTCTGTCTAAATTTTACTTTATTGCCAGTAATAAAAATTCCACCTCACTCAGCCATGGTTATATTGGTTTTGCAGAGCTAACAGTAGTCAAAGCTTGTTTTTGTCCACAGTTAGTAGATTAGGTCTCAGAGGAACATCACCCAGACAACAGATGTATAGAAAAATCTGGGGTTTTTTTTATTGGTGACTTAGCTTGAATCAAACACTACTGAAACAACTGACTGCTTCATTTACCACTCTCAGCCCCTGTGCATTGCCTTGCATAGGTAAAGAAGAGATTCCTGCTCTGGAAGTACTAATGAAGCTTATGCCATTTGCCATGTATTACCGACTATTCCAACAAAAATACTCCGTGTTATAGGTCATACTTCCTCTACTTTCTTGTTTTCAATGCCAATATTTGAATCCCTGAAGTGAAACCATATGTTATGAATAAGTACTTTTTTCCTCATAGAATTTTTAAAGCTCTGTTAAAATGATGAGGGCCTCTGTTTCTCCTGTATTTCTTCTCACTTCTATTATTTCCCTACTTCTATGACAGCAGACAATTTCTCTTATGTTTAATCCTTCATAGAGGCGACAACAAGAAAAGATCAAACTTTGGTTTAAAGAAACATGAAAAATAGATCTGCTTAATTTTTATTTGTCTGCTCTGCAGTCTGTCACCAGAATTATCTGTCTTCCCAGCCTCCTGCTGTTTGTAGTTTTCTTGCTGTTACGGAAGCTACCAACATACAAATGCCCCTTTGAAGTGAGAATGTATTTCCAAAGTCATTGGTCTGGTTTATTCTTTCCTTTCACTTCTAACTTCTAGGAATGAACAAGGCAAGTATTTTGTAGTACAATAAAAGTCATGATTTGAAGGTATGGATGAAGCATCAGTTATGGAGAAGGCTGTTGCTGCAATAAAATGATGCAGTCCTTCTTTGGTTGCTGCCTTGATCTTTTATTGGAGAGTAGTTGTGTGTGGCAGGTTTTTCCAGCTACTGACAGAGATCTCTCCTGGTTGATTAGCCATGGCACTTGTTCCTGGCAGTGCTGAAAGCATGGGAATTGGTCATGCCAACCCATGCACTGTGCAAGCTACCCTACATTGCCACTATCTTGAAAGTAAATTCCTGTTAGCATTGAGAACAAACTTTAATGGAAAAAGAACAAATAGAAAAGATTACAATACCATAAAACAGTGTCTCTGAATCCTGAATAAACAACATGGAACTGGGGAGGAGAATTACTTTCAGAAGCTCTGTGTACAGCTCAGGAGCAAGGCTGCAGCATCATACTTTCATGGATCTTGGATACCCACAGGCAGCAAACCATGGACTTGTTAAATTGTTTTAGTATTTCATTGCTCTCTTTTCTGAAGACACTAAAGTCCCTTTGTTATTCCATAATGTGAAGAATCCTGGTTCACATGCAAATACTGGGCATTCATCTGTTAAATGATGGTCATACCTTGGTGCATAGGCACCTGCTGGCTGGAAATGCACACACCATGGGCTTGAAAAGCACATTGTCTGGTGCTAGGGTTTTGCTCAGTGATGACTGAATTTCTTCCTAAGTGACAAGAGAAGGAATATGGCCTTCCAGGGGCTCCATAAAGGCAGTACGATGTGATCTATACCCCTAGAAAGATTTCTTAGTCTGATTTCTCTGTAAGCTGAAACACTGCAGGGTACCCTGGGTATGAAGGGCTCTTGTTTTAAAGAATAACTAACACCTGTATCCTGTAAATTAAGCTGATAGCACTGAAATCTGCAGTATTCTTATTTAGAAAGACCTTCCAAAATGTCATGCATTTTTTGGTGGACACACTGCCTGGTCACAAACGTGGGGTGGTCCCACAAGTGTCTAATGGAAAATCAGCAAGCCGGATATTTTGGTTTGCCTTTCTTAACAGACTTGTTTCCTTTTAAGCAAATACAAAGGGGCTTTTCTGACTGCTGGACGTGCTGTGCCTTCTGTATTGGAATTTATAGAAAGCTGTTAAAGGTCTAAGATATGTGGAAAAATGAGATGATGTGGTGAGAGCAGGATTATGTCTTCTTATGCAGATACCATGTGCTTTGTGGTCTCCTGAGTGGCTTGTGAAGGCTTTTCTAGTGGGGCATGTCTCAGTGACTGTCAAATATTTCTCATGTGGCATGTCCAAGCTATTTAGTCCCTGTCCTTGTTAAAGGATAGGCATTGTGTCTTGTTTTGAAGTCAGTGTATCTGTTAATTAGAGATTCTGGTAGTTGTCACTTGCGGGTTAAACAGTTCCCAAAGGATTATTTTCAACATTGTTGTTCTTCTGCTCTCTCTCCTCCCCATTACATTTGTTCTACTGAGAACCTGTTTCACCTCCTTATGGGATTGATCCACCTTCATGGATGCTACCTGTTTTGCTTTATTCCAAAGACTAAAAGACCCTGTGCTGTGATCAACAGAGATCCCAGCCTGCAGCACCAAACTGAAACACACAGTGATCTCTGTGCAGAGCCTGGTAAAAAGTGGACTTGAGGCCACTTCCAGCAGTGCCAGCTGCTGAATCTGATTGTCTCTTCTGATTTGGAGAAGGAAGAATTATTCTGAGATTATTTTGCCCCTGCAGTTTGTACTGTGGAGGTTGCTGGTCTTAGCTGTTGATTCTAAGCCCTGTGCAGATCAATAGGGAACATAGGAATGTAAACAAAACTAAATTAGACACTGCCAGTTTGAGGTTTTCCCCTCTGCAAGGCCCTTGTGGTTCCTGGGCTCAAACTGTGAAAGGAGGTGACTGTGCTGCCACAGCAATCTCCTATCCCATGGCAAAGGCTGAGTTCCTGAGGCCATGGCTGAGAGTCTGGCAGGGAAAACCGTGTTTGCTCCGATCCTTCTACCATTGTTTGGTTTTCCTGCAAAGTTAGCAACTCCAAAGGCCTCAGTCTCCAAGCTCTAGGGGAGGTTTAGGGGTTTCCTTATTTCTCTTCATGGGACCAAACCTGTTCACAGGCCAGGTGTAAACTTTTTGGATGGCTAGTGGGATATGTTTTTTTCTTCAGAAGCCTACACAAAACAGTTTTAGTACCAAACAGTCTTCCTTTTATAGTCTCTGTTACACACAGAGGCCCTTTCAGTTTACATTTGCCCCATGCCTCAAGTGAAGATTACATTAATGACTCTTACTACTTTCTTCTGCCTTCTTTTCCTAATCTTTTTGTTTATTCCCATTCATTTCTGGTGTAGTTTAGTTAAACATAAGAGTTCAGTCAAACTTTCTGGCTCACTGCTTCAATGCAAATTATTCCTTCATGACACTAATTTTACTGATACCTTTCCTTTGGAAAATGACCAGTATTTGACAAATTTTTGGTAGCTGCAACAGTGGATACCTCTTAACCATGTTCTAAATCATTATAAAATACTGGAAAAGTCTGCAGACTCCCACAACTTACGGTATTGAAAAAATCTCTGACTTTTTAATGTGCATGGTGATATATATATTTTCTTTCTATCCAGTATTAGCTGACTTTTTTCACTTACTGAATTAAATTGTGTACACAGTCCTGATTTAGGAGATAACATTTGCTGGATAAAACAACAGCAAAGTACTGCTTTTAATGATCCACCTCAGTGTGACAAATGCTCTTCCTTTTGATGAGGCATTAACCTTTCAGCTGACAGCATTGATGCTTTCACTGCTATTCAAATACAGAGAAGTTCAGGAAATGAACAAAAGATAGATTTTCAAAAATTTGCTGTACAGCCTTAGCTAACTTCAGGCATCTATAGACTGCTAATGAGATGCCATAGACCTGCCTTTCTGTCAGAATTAGGGTCATCTGCAGCTGAGTGGAAGACGACTGCTGGTGTCTTAGCTGCTTTGGAGAACAAACCGTCTTTGATCAAATGCTGCTAGAGTCTAGGTATTAAAAGAAGATGGGAAAGGAGAACTTCCTTGGCGTTTCATGGCAGGGAAATAAACGTGGCTCTTGAGCCACTGTGAAGAAAAAAAAAAAAGAAAAAAAGAGAGAGAGAAGAAATAGTTAGTAGTCCTAAAAATCAACATTCTGGATATGAACAGCTATTTTCTGGGCCATGCAGATTGGATAAACTTGTGTGGGTTGAATACTCTTGTTTGTGTATGTGGCTGATTAGCATGAGCCCTGTACCCAAGATTGTTGGTCTGTGTCAATCACATGTGGATCTAACAAAAAATGGCATTCTGCAGCCAAGGCCAGTTCTGATGAGTCAGCGGGTTGGGTGTACAGCCAAGCTCTGTGCCCCTCCGTGACATGGAAACCACAGCCACTGCTGGAAAATAGGGCTCTTTTCCTTTCCATGAAGCAAAAGAGTTTGCAAATATGGCATATTTTCTAGATTATATGATTGCTTTTTAAGGGCATGCCATGAAAAATTATTGCTTTAAGGAAACGTCGCTAAGAAAAGGCAGTGTTTTGTAACTGTATCCAGTTTGGTGAAGTTCTTATGTACACAAAGAAGGGATGCAAAATGTCAGTGTCTTGTTTAGTAAGAAACCAGTTTAAGAAGAAAGTTAGCTCATAGGAAAAAAGATTACACAAGACTGTAAAATACATCCATTTTCTTGTCTTTTAAAGTAATTTGAGCCTTTACATTAAGTAAACCTAATTTTATCTTGAAATTATTGTGCCCAAAAAAAGAATTGGTAAGCTGATACCTTTTGTAACCAAGCAGAGTAGAAATTTATTCTATGCCAGGCCTGAGATTTAAAGCAAAATAGTTTTATAAGGATGTAAATCTCTAAGACTTAAAAAAACCCCATTTTTTCCCATAATCATTCAGCATTAGTAAGATTTAAATGAAACTATATTTGATAAAATACTGAGTTTATGTCCAAAATAAGAATGATCATAATTTCCTTACATGACTAGACATTTGTTTGCTAATGCATCTTATTGAAAAGGGGATTTTAAACAGCAGCATGTCAGTTTTCATGCGTATAAGCTGCATTGCAGATAATCTACAGTTTAAAAACACTGATTATTTGGGGGAAAAGTCTCTAGATGATGATACCTGCATTCAGATAACCTTCAGGAAGCAGAGAGCAGGAGCGGGTCAGGGAGGAGGAGGATTGAAAGGGGCTGTGGGGTGAGGCAGAGCCGGGGGAGTCGGAGCTGGATGTGAGATCCCCTGTGTCACCCACTGACAGTGGCCGGGTCCTGTGGCTGCCATGGGTGACCCTGAGTGCGGGGGTCACACCCCGCAGGTCCCTCCCTCCCTCAGTCCCAGAGCACACACCTGGTGCAGGTGTCGGAGCTGCTACCGTGCAGTGTCTGTAGTGGGTGGAAGTGCTCTGGGGCACAAAGGAGGTGGTGGGCACTGGGCAATGCCAGGCTGGAATTGGGGCAAGGCTGCTCCTTATGTGTTTAAGTAAAACGGGAGCTGCTGCTGGTAAAGAGGAGCTGTCTGTGCAGCTGAGCATGAGAAGCTGATAGGTGATTCTACTCTATGCAGCCAAATGTACAGTTAAAGATAAAAAGAGAGAGTACAAATTATTGTACTTTTTGCAGTCTAGTGGAATGTTGGGCACCTATTTTTTTTTTCATTTTTTCAGTTTCATATCCTTAAGCCCGGTGTTGTTTTTTCTTTAGAGAATTGAATATTTCTTTAGGGAGTATGAAATCAGAAACAGAAGCTAATGACACTTGGCTGAGAAGACCATTTCTGAATTAATTTTCTGTTTCGAAAGTCATCCCCACCTTTTGTTGCATGTTTTCTGTTGATAATTGTAAATATTTCTACACAAGCTCAAGTGGTGTTTTAGCAAATGTGGAATGTCTTACTTTCTTAAAACAGCAGATTTTGGCAAAAGCCTTTTCCTCCTTGTCTTCTGAACTGTCAGCAACACAGATTTAAGAACTTTCAGTGGAGGTTTAAATGACTGTCTTTCTATAAACATTGCAGCTACCCAGTTGTGTATGTAATGTAAGACTTGCTGGTTCTTTGTAACAAAATCACAGACTATTTATTTTCCTCTTTTAAACAGAGCGTTTTTGAGACTGGCAGTATAACTTCTTAATATACAAAACTCTGAGATTTATGGTGGTTTGTGATGTTATTTTAGAAATCTTGTATAGACAACCAAGCTGTAATTTTTAATAAAGTGCTACTTATGGCATCTACTTTTAAATGATTAATTTTTTCCTTCTGATGTTTTGACCTATTCTGTTTATTGTACAGACTTCAGAGATATTTCGTAATTCACCATTAAAATAAAATAGTTTTACTATCTGGATGAGTTTTCTGACTTCAAAAGTAAAATTTAAAAATCTATATTTTAAAATTAAGGGATATTTTATAAACATTCACATGAGTATTTAAAAAAATAATTTGTAAAATTTTAATTCTTCAAATACAGACAATAACAAAGCATAAAATTTGGAAAATGGCTGAAATTCAATTACAGTTATTGGAAGAGTTTGCCATTAAATTAGCTAATGGTGATTGCATTGCCATCCGGAACTCCACTTTCTAAGTCTTAAATAAAACCAGTAATAAAGTAGTTATATAATGTCATGTTAGTAAAAGGGGGAAAAGGGAGATACTCAGAAAATAGTGCCTTTAGGAAATGAGTTAATGAATGAGCTTTATTTCTTAAACTGTAATTTCTGAGATATTTTTGCAGTACCAGAAGCTTCTGCTCCATTAGAGAACTGTGATATGGATAATGATTTTTGCCCTTTTATGTTTCTTTGTTCCTTTTCTTTAATTTTTTTTTTTAATTGAAACAATGGAAGGGTAAAATCCTTGCTCTTTTTTCCCTGCAATCTTTCTGTATCACACACACTGCTTGTCTGAGGGTTTTCTCTGGGTTAAGAGAGTTTTGCTCCTGCAGTGTGCATGTGGGAAGCACAGTGGGACAATGGAAGTGATGATGGGTAGGCAGCCAGTGCTTGCCCTGTGCTGCTCCTGAGCAGCTCATCCAAATCAACCCAGTTTCCTGCCCTGATCTGAAAGCCTGGTAGAGCTGACAAAGCTGAAACCACCAAGATCCAACTGAAATTGCATTAAATTAACAGGGGCCAAAGCAAATATAATTGGGTAGGAATTTATTCTGTGGTGGGGTGTGTAGAGTCTGCTGTAAATGTTTCCTGACACAGTACATTAGTAAACTCTGAGGGTTTTTTTGGGTTTTTTTTATTGTTATTTTGTCAGATTTTAAGCACTGACTTTAATTTGTCTGGGGTCTGCCTCAGGGGTACTGTGTGTTTCTGTTTGGTTGTGTGCAAAATCTTCAGCCAAAATAGTGCCATAGTTTCTAAGAGTGGTGTCATAAAAATATGAATTTGTGCCATGCAAAACTCCTGGAAATGTTCTCTTTTAAAATCTGTGATAGCTTGGGACAAGGAACTTTATAATTATCTGAAGTTTAGTGGATATATGCTGTTCTTAAGGATTCAAACTGATTTCAGACTTTATGGAAGAAAACCCCTTTAAGGAGGAACAACTTGATGGGTAGCTCTCTATATCAATTTTGGGGTTTTGTGTGAATGATCTGATTGTAAATATTTTTCTGTCATATAAATGATGTTGATGTTATGTGGGAACAAGCAGTGTTTATAATAGGAGGAGAAAATTAAAATCAGATTACTTAATAAAAGAAGAAGTTGCTGCATATTGTATATTTTAGGAAATAAGAATCTGTTGGCAGGGAAGAGAAGGGAGAAAATGCAAAAGAATGGGAAGAAATCACGTTTGTGTCAAGTTCCACTAATGCTTAAAATGTCATACACAGTATAATTATAAAATTGATGTTAATAGGAACCACAAAACTTCATCTTTATTATTTTTTATGATAGTAAGTAAACAAATGGCCACTACATACATAGTGATTCTATAGCTGCAAGAAGCATATTTTTAAAGTAAACTGAAATGTTGGTACACAAAAAGTTATATTTAAACTTCAGTAAGTTCTGTTTTCCCATTGCTTAGAAATACCCAAGGGAAAAGGCTGTATGTAATGGATTAACAGTTTATATATTTTCCTGTCCACAGCTGAAAAATAAGATTAATAATGTATTGGTGTGCAGAGTCTGAGTACGTGGTGTAAAGTTATACACTTCAGAGGTTTTAATTTGTAGTAATTGTCAGAATTTTTCAAGCATTTTTATCCTCTCTAACATGTTTTTCTTTCATGGAATTGTGGATGCTTTTAGCCAAAATATATTGCTTACTGGTATAAGTTGTGACTGGACTTAATAAGCTGACAGTGTATTAAGATAAATCATGAAATATTATAGTCAGATAGCCAGATGTCAAACATTTAAAATTGTCGTAATATGTTTGTTAAAGCTGTGGGCCATTCTTCAGCTTGGTAACCATAATTTTCATACAGTCACTGTTTTGAAAACCTTCTGCCTTTCAGCCTTACTTACTTTTATTCCCTCCCTTTCCTCCAGTCCAGAGTCTCACCAACCAAAAAACCCCAGAAGAGAGCCTGTGCTTTGGCTGGATTGCTCTTTGTCAGGAACACAGGGAATTAGAATACTATTCAGTTCTTCAAACAAATTCAGAAGTTTTTCCAAGGTCAAGCTCAGAGAGAGAAGAGCTTTAATAACACTACTGGACTTCATTTGGCTTAAACAATTTTTTCCTGTTCCCACTGACCTCATTAGAAGCCGCCCTGGGCTGTGGGTGTGAAGGGGCTGCTCTCACCTCTCTTCTAGCCCACATTTTGCTTGCTTTTCACTTGGGTGCTGCAGTGCTGTCCATAAGCACCCGTGTGGGAGCAGAGGGAAATCCCAGCTCACCCTGACATGGGGAACCTGGAGTTTGTGGGACTGGGTAGTGCTCTAGGGCTGAGGCCATGCTAAATTTTTATAATGCAATAATTGTGGAGCAAATATGATTCGTTCCATCTTAATTTCTTGTTTTGAATGCCTCTCTTCAGAGTACTTGGACATTTTATGGATGACCTTTTGGTTGGCTGAAAAAGGCAGGACAACATCTCTTTCTATAAATGGAATAATAATTGCACTGTGCGCTGGCCAGCAGAGACCAACATCTGGATCCTGGTTATCAGTTATCTTTTAATCATGAGAATGTAAAATGTCTTTCTTCTCAGCTGCTCTTTGCCAGAGCCCAAGGCACAGTCAGGAGAACAGAGTTACTGGCCGTGTATTCCTTCCCTGGAAAGTCAGGAGAGATCCAGTGGAACAAAGAGTGATGGCAGATTAGGATCGCATTTTAACTGTGCAAGTATTCCCTTAAGAAACTAAAAATTCACCTCTTGCCTAATGGTAGCGTTTTTGCTCTTTGAGATCTTGGAATAAGTAAAGAATAGGGAAATCTTTGAGCATATTTTACAGGTTGAGAAGAAACATACCTTGTGTTAGTAAAATGGGCAGCATAGATGGTGAAAGCAAGGCACATCCTCCTGTTAGGTACAGAGTGGGAAACATACAAGTTCTGCTCCATCCCCCAAGGGTGAGGATGGCTTTGCCTCTGCTCTGTGACACTCCAAAGTGCTGCCTTTGCTGAAATGAAAAAGGTGCTGGTGAGGACTTTTGTGTATCTTTGAAATGGACTATGATTGTGTATTTGAAAGGTGTAGAGTTGGCTGGACTGCAACAGATTCTTTGTATTGATTTGAGCAGAAAATTAATCTTTGTCTAAAGAGTAAGAGAGAGAAAACTGGTAGTTCTGTAACCTAGCCCTGAGGCACAGAGTATTTGAAGCCTTGTAAAAATCAATCTCTAATTAGTACAGGAATTTTGGTTGGAATGCATGCACATACTGGAATTTCCAGTTCAGTATTTTGGGGCTTCCTTTTTCAGTAGCAGAGGTTTTCTTTTACCCTCTGTATATCAATGTAACTAAATAGTTCTTAAGCCACTGTCAGTAATGTACCAGTTCTTTAAAAATATGTTGATTTAGCGCAGCCTAATTTAATAGAAAAGGATGAGATATTTTCACACAAAGAGTTTAGATGCTAGCACTTAAAAAAGAGCCTCAAAGGCATGTCTTTTTAAAGTGTGACCTTCATCTCCCAAATCTTAGGGGAAAAGGAGGTTGGAAAAGCAGAGCTGAGTTTTGCTGCTATGATAAACCCACGTTTATCAAGTGCAGTCTGCCTACATGCTGGGTTGGGGAAGGCCATGGCATCACATTTCGGGTGAATAGAGCCCTTTAGTTAGGGCTCTAGCCCACAGAAAATATTTGAGGTTTTTCAGTCTATACATCCCTAAAAGATGCAGTTTTCAACTTTGCAGGAGGCCTACCAGTGCAAAGGGAAAGTGGCCTGCTGTGAAAATGGGAAGCCAATTCAAGCACTGCCAGCTCATGTCTGGAGTGATACACTCAAGCTCGGTCATCAGAACAGTCAGCAAAACACTGTTTTGGAAAGAAACCCAAATAGAGTATTCTGAAAGATGAGAAGGAATCTGTGGGAAAGGAAAATGAAAACTGGAAAGTGAGGCTGGAGAAAATGAAGACCAGAAAATGGACAGAAATGCAATTGAAAGTAGATAGAGAGGAGGGAGAAGACTGGAGTGTATGGAATGAGCAGTATACCACATATGAGAAATAACAAACCAGGGATTTGGTAGTTGCTGAAGGAAAAAGATCTGAAAATTTCTGTCTCAACTTTGATTCAGGGGAGACTTCAAGCTCTGTCTCCTTTGAATATTGCAGAGTGCACACTTTTTCTGAATATTTGCCATGGGTAACCTTTTTTCCTCTTTGTGGACTGGCAGCTATGGAGATACATTTAAAAACAGATAAAAACTTTAGGAAGAGTGGCTGCTTTTTAATTTTTTTTTTTTTTTATTAGTTCTAAATCTGCTTGCATGGAAAACCAGTAGAATAAAGTCTTCAGTGTAGAGATAAAAATGTCACTGAGGGATGAAAACAAATTTTCAAGCTGAAGAGGCGAGTTATCTGGTAAGGAAAGTATTTTCAAAAAAGTTCAAATAAATGTAATTAGTAGTGTGCTGTGGTCTGATGGGGGAGGATTGAAGTGAATTTAGTGCACTCACACGTCTGTTACCAGAAATGCAGCAGCACTGCAAAAATAAGATCGCTGAATGATTTATTGTGAACAGAGCCGTCCTGGTTTAGGGCAAATTTTAGGAGGAAACCTCTGGGGGGGTCTCCTCTAGAAAAGCCAATTCCAACCACCCCTCCCCCAAACAGGTTCGGGAAAAATTTCTTTAGAGAAAAGTGGAAAAGACTATTTATTTAACAAATAGAATATTCACAAGCATAGAAAATTTGGATAATATGAAAACAATGAAACCTCTCCTTCCTCTGAAGAGATGGTAGATTCAGAGTCCATCTGTGGATGTGGCTGTGTCAGTCTCAGTCCCTCCAGCAGCTGGGGCCGATGGCCAGGCCTGGCTGCAGAGTCAGGGGGCCCCCGGGGGATTGTCCTGATGTCTTGGACCACAGAGATGCTGACCAGTCCCAGGAGGAAGAAAAAACCAGCAAAAGAAACAAAGTCTCTCCCTGCAAACACCGAGAGATCCGAGGAAACCCTCCGCTGTGAGCTCCCAGAGCACCCAGCCAGAGAGAGAGTGAGATATCGCTGTCCTGCCGGAACGCAGCCTCTCAAGGCCTTTCCGGGGGAGTAAAGGTGTAACTCCTGCAGACAAACGGCGCGTGGTTTTTTCTCCGCTTTCACTCTCTCTGTCTCTCTGGGCCTAACTTAAAGCTGTAGAGCTTCATATCCAGCATAAGCAGGAGGGACGATTGGGGATACAAAAAATCATATGGCCAACCCAGGACAAGAGCCTTAAGAAGAATTATAGTAATCTGATGTATCATTAAGAATGTCACCAAGAATTAGAGGTCTGAGTAATGCCTACTGTCTCCTGCCCTTTTTCACACCGCTTGCTGCTAATTTAACTGTTTCAAAAAAGAGAGCAGCCCAAGGACAGACAGAGAATAGGATTTTGCAGGAGCTGGTCAATGGAAGTGCTTTTTGAGGTGGTACTGCCTTTGTGCTTACAGGTATACAGATATTTGGGTTTGGGTGACTTGGCGAGGCTTTAACTTTATCTTTCCCCCAAACCGCAATCCAGAAGTCACTTATTTTAGTTTGTTGCATGGGCAGCACTGTTAGAGGGAGTTAAAAGGTGAGTTTATGGTTGAGGAAGATTACACAGTGGTGTCCTTGGCTGAGTGATTTTGCTAACTAACCATCAGATTGTGAACTGCTTGGGCTAAAGACTCTTCTTGCTCATGTGTTTGTACAGTCCCAAGCAGAATGAGCTCTGGCATAGGGCTGGGGTCCTTGGGCTCTGTCACAGAATGAATAATACAGCAGTAATGCAGTAGTATTGGTTGGCTTCCCTGGGAGCTCTTAACTCCTCTGCTGTGGACATATATTCCGGAATTCCTTTGGCATCAGCCTGAAAATGAAACACTTCTGTTTGTCTGAAGGTGTTTTTTCAGTTCCTTACAACATGTAAGGCTGAGATACTCCTTAGGCTACACACGAGTGTTTTTAAGAGCTGGCTTTGGAAGTTAACAATGCTGCCTAAATTGCCACTAAACGGATTAGAAATCTGAGCCCACATTTTTAAACCAGTTCAAAACATTTTCGGTTCCTTTTGTGTTTGCTTTTTATTTTTTTCTACGACCTTTGGGGCTGTCTACTGTCCCAGATGGAGCGAGGCACTTCACTTGCAAGAGGAGCAGTATCTTTTATTGATATAGTGAGTCAAGAAAGTTCAATGGCAAATGTAATAGTGGTTTCACAAGATTTGATGGCAGGGTACACTTGATTATTTAGTGCATAGATAAATCAGATGTGTCAGGGAGACCCTCCCGTTGAGTCGTGAGGTTCAGACTCCTCCTATGCAGAGGAGTCCAGGTGAAGCCGCATCCAGTCTTAGGTGCAGATTTGGTCGATGGCTTATGTCTCAAGGATTATACGTGCACAACCCATCTAAGATGCAGTGTTAGTGAAGTTTAGCAGGCTCTTAGCCACTCATGGAGGATCTGTTGCAGGAAGGAATCTCAGCCTGAGGGTGTGACCTTGGGAGATGTCCCTGCTCAAGGGGAGAGACTGGCATGCAGCTGCCACCATGCAGAAGAACCCGACGGGCCCTGGGCTGGCCACTATTTATAGAGTAAGATAACTGACTTAAAGTCCTATTTACATACTAGCAAAACTTCGGAGTTGCTGCTCCAGCCAGCCTAAGGCTACTGAGTTGCCATTCATTTCCCAAAAGTCCAACCTAGGGTGGATGCACCCATCAGGACACTGGTGGTTATTGCTGAAGTGGGGGGGCAGAGGGGAACACACCCCTACATCTGCTACACATCATTACTTTTAATTTCATCAGTTATAAAAGTACATGCTAAATTAAGCCCCAAAGCTATTTGCCTTTGCATTTTAGCACAAGACTTTTTTCAGTTCAGCCTGGAAAAATCAATTAGAAAAGGCAATACAACAGGTGAACAGTAACAGGTAACAGTTTGAAATCCAGCTTCTGCTGATTAAGATATAGCAACATGGCTGAGCCTATCCCACCTGCAGGTCAAGTTGTGCATTATTTAATATGAATCTGACTGCTGTTTACCTAAGTTTTTCTGTCACATACCATTAAGCAAATTGAAGGACCTTTAGGAGCTAACAGCTAATGCAGCTGTGAGAGGGAACTGAAAATGTCTTGATCTGCATGGGAATGGCCATACTATGCCATACCTGCACTCACCTTCCCACAGCCTGGTCAGTGTGGGCAGAGGGAGGGAGAGGAACTGCTCTGTGGGCTGGGGTAGGCAAATTGCACCTTCCCTTAGTTTGAAAGTCACAACTACAGTATCCAGAGTTTGATGGGTTTTTAGTTTGTTTGGTTTTTTATACATTAATATACTGCTCAAAGGATTTGAGTGGGAACATGGGTGCTTTGCAGAACATTTCCTTGTTTATTATATCATCTTTTTCCAGGTCTGATGCTATTTTGGTTCTACCATTTCGGCCTCTTAGCTGGGCATAACTGCAGGAACTCATTGGTCCAAATTTCCAGGATTGCCTATTAATTAAAAAAAAAATCTGTTTGCCATAATTAATATACTCTAGTACCCTGCAATGGTGGTGGTTTTTAATTGAGAAACTGCTTACTTTTGTTAGCAGTTCAGACATCTTTTAGCACTTCGTTTGCTACATAGGATATTGAGACATAACTGTTCTTTTAGGCACTTATGTATTCGTACACGAATAGTTTATTTATTATCTATTCATTCACCCTTTCTAACATATCAGTTGCTGAGTATATTGCCTTCCCTCTGGGGGAAGGAGGAAGTCAGGATAAATTTCTTCCCAGCACTTGTGGCAGTGAATAAAATGAAGCTTCTCAGAAAAAGCCCAGGTCTACAGTGGCTGCTGTGTCTGAGGGAGTCTTCTTTGCTTTTCTACCTTTGCACTCATTTTGTCTTTGAAAGCTCCTTTAAGCAGTTCCCTGTTAAATATTGCTTGTTCCACGCCTCATTCAATCAGTGGAGGAAGAACATTGCTAAATACTGCCCCAGAGAAACTGATGCTGGGGGTGGCTCTTGGACATGTGTGTGTGTTTGCCACAGAAACGGTATGCAAAAATGAAGTAAAAAAATTGAAAATGTTTCTTACTAGGGAGAGTTCCCTCTTCAGCTGCTGCTGTAGCTTTTATTCTTTGAATGGCAAGGGGTAAAGGCGCGGGGTGCTTTTCTCCTTCTGTAAAGCTTCCAGTAATTTTTGTCATTTGCCTTACAAAACCATTCTGGTGTTTACTGAAGGTGCAAAGCTTAAAAGAAATGCCTTTGGAACATGGATATTAATGTTAAATATTCATGAGTGGTTTATTAAAAAAAAAAAAAGTTTGAGTGCAAGACTTCACGTTCCAGCTACAGGTCACCAGCTTACATGTGCACTGTGAGAGGGTTTGAGATGGGTGGATGGAGCTGTGCTTTTGGTCAAAGTCAGTAAATGTTCTCAGGGCTTTTGTCTTTGTGTACAAGAGATGCCTTGCTTGCCAAAGATGCATATACTGTGTGCTGAATCAGAGCTGTACAAAGTAAAATGTTTGATTTGGGGCCTATAAGAAAACAAAGAGCAAATAAAAATATAGTGTCTTTTATGGTCCCCTTTAACAAAAGAGGCCACCCAGCCTCAGGGGTACATTATTATTAGGTTTTCACTAGCATGACATGATAGTAAATTAAGGCTCCTTGGTGTGCTGAGACCACTTCAGCAGCTCCTACCCTTATCCTAAACATGAACAAATTGCAGTTGCTTGGGTGATTTCTCAGCTGAATCTTGAATCTGAATTGCACAGGATTTTCTGTAAACAGGTCCCAGAAAATGGCACAGAGATTGCAATTAAAGGAGTAACGTTCTCCTGTTAATTCTGTCTCTGCACTGACCAAGGATAGGAGTTAAACATCTCCATGATTTTATGCCAACCAGGAAGAATTTCACTTTTACTGGTTCAAACTACTTGATGTGTTTTTGTGCTTTGAAAACCTGAAAGCTTTGATATGGTGCATACTATGAACTGATGCCAAGCTGTGACTGAACAATCTCATTAAAAACTCAAGGTAACTGAAGCAAATATTTCCTTTGAAGAGACAGTATCAGTTAAGTACTCATTTCCTCTTTAAAGCCTGACATTAAAGGGGCAAAGACAGGTGGGCTAATAAGAACAAGAAAAAGCTTGTTGTGTTAGTTTACCAGCTAATTTGGCAAAAAAGCAGAGTCTTGTTTCGTGCAGTTTTAAGAGCTTGTATCACTTGCATTTGTTGTATGAGGGATCAACTGTCTAAATATCTAGTGTAATTGTGAAATGCTTTTGTGTGTGCTGGTAACTTGATATATTTACATATTTTCCACAAGATGTAGTATCACTAAGATAAGATCTTACCTGCGTAGTACCCATAATCTCTGATGCTAATTCTGAGCCTCTGCATAGGTTTCTTTAAGCACAGCAAACCCAAACCAAATGCAGAAATGTTTGCTGTGGCACTGCTGGAACTCACTGGAACCTGGTCAGTGGTAGCCCCATACTGAGTTCTTCCACATGCTGAGGTCCAAAACACCCAACTTAGATGAGGCTATCATGCATTTCCAATATAATTAAATCAGGCATTTTTTGTTAAATCAGTGTACAGATGGGGTAATCTTTCTTAGCGTTACATTCTGGCTGGTGGATTGCCCCAAGAGGAGGGTGTTCCTTGAACACTGAAGTAGAACAGCCTGTATTCTTGGGTGGTTTTGCCTGTTTTCTGTGAGGATCTGGACTCATGATACCTGCTGCCAGCCATCCCACACACATTTGGGCAGAGGGCACCTTCTCTGCAGGGCAGTGTGTGTCCAGCCCTGACATTCCATAGGTGCAGGACACCAGTGCAGCCAATGTGACTGTATTTTTATGTTACTCATGGTAAAGTGAGCAAAATTATTTGCCATCCAGGCACAGAATATCATTGGCTTGAGCACATTTGGTGATCAGCTGTAGTCTTGCTACTCATTATTTTATAATCTCTCCCTTAAATCTTTTTAAGAGACAGAAAGCAAGAATTTTCTTTGCATTATTAAACAAGGCATTGAACATCACCATGTAGAAGCCAGGAAAGCAAACTCCTATGGCAGAACTGTCATAGCTGTATTTTGTGTATCAGAGCATCTCATGGCCATTTTGCCCACAGATGTGGCAAGAATATAATTGCAGTAAGTGATAAAGATGTCTAGATTAGTGTAAAGGATAAAGCCTAGGCCTGGAGGGATTCCCAGTTTCAAACAGGGTTGGATAAGGCCCTAAGAAAACACATGACATATTACAGAAGAGACTAAGCTTTTTGGCACACCACTTGCCTTCCAACCTCTACCATTTCTCTTTCCATCCCCTAAAAATATAGAGATATTCTGATTCTGAAATACAAATGTGTGCTGTCAGAATCTGTAGCCCAGACTGAGCAGCCCATACCAAGATACTGGGCAATTAGCTCTGTTGACACAAGTATTTTGCATCACTTTACAAAACACAGAAAAAGCCCATTGCTGCTCTAGAAACTTCATAATGTATAGATGAATGTATAGATTCCTGGCTACTCTTGTGGGACTCTCAGCACCCAGTTGTGAATCATCACGCTGAAGTCTGGAAGGAAAGAACATCTTGTGAATTGTTTCAGAATTGTCTTTCACCTCCTATTCTAATAGGCTCCCGAGCTTTTCCCTGGGTCAAGATGCATTCAATTATAAAAGATGGGAACATTAGGGATTACAAGACATCCGTGACTTTTTCCATGAGAAAATAATAATAATAAACTTTCAGTAATTTAAGGATAAGTTCAAACTTCCCTCTGGAGACTTGTACATGCATTTGCAAATGAGAGAGTTCGGATGTCTGCTAAGAAAAAAAATAAATATCTCACAACAGGAAAGGATTTGTTTGGAAGAATCTCTCCTCCACAGCTGAGATTTTTAATCACTGTCTGCACTGGAGAAGCTTTATGCTGTGTTTCCAGCCTTGCAGACACCCTCTCCCGTGGCCGGTGACAAGGGCCGGACAGCTGACCACAGGGACGGCCGGCGGTTCGGCGGCTTGTTCTGAGAGTTTCCTTTTTGTTAAGTCAACTTCAGCTGGGGACTCCTTTTCCCCTCGCCGCAAGCCGGGCTGCCCTGGGATGGTGGCCACTGTCCCAAAAGCCGGAGAGCTGCTGAGAGAGAGAGTGTTCCCTTGCCCAGAACCCAAATCAGACACAACACACCATGGTCTGCTCTGCTTGGGTTCAGGGGCAAAAAGACCCCGGAGAGCCCAAATCTCAGACTTTCATTCTGAGGGTTACAACTTCTCTCATAACGGTACAGGGGAGGAACAGGGAAGGGTCAGAGGGTCAGGGCCTAATCGGGAAGGAGTAAGGGAGGAGAGAGGGAGACACAAGATACCATTGTTAACTGAGGGATGGGAGGGGGGGAGTTCGACCCCCTTTCCAAGGCCAAACCTAACTCTACCTTCAGAGGGGCCTCACTTTCTAGGCCCCCAGAAATTCCTCAGGGGATATGTAACTCTCTGGGCTTGAACCACCGCTACACTCTCCTGTCCACAGTCAGAGGGGAGGGAGCAGTGAGGTGCACACATTTCCTCTGAATGCCAGCCTGGAAGAGTCTGGTTCTGTCCCCAGCAGAGCCCAATGGGAGCTTTCCATTTTCTTCATGAAAATCTGTGTTCCTGGTAAAGCAGTGGAGAGGAAACATCAGGACTGTAGAGCCACATACTAGATCTCCTGACTTTTAATCACAGGAGGTGCACTAGTGCCTCCCAGGGTGAACAGAAAAGGGAGCCTGGTGAGGTGCAAGAGGAACCTTCAGTGTCTTTGGTAGTTTCCTCATGTCAGAAGGTTGTATAGGTAATAGCTAAGCTAATAACTGTATTCTTCTAGCAGCACCTTTTAAAAAACATTCTTGCACTGTAAACTGTTTTAAGGTCTCCTCCCTCCCCACCCTGATTTTCTTCCATTTTCCTGGCTGCACTGGGTCAGAAAGCAGCTCCTGCACCCTGCCTTGCTGCTTCCTTGCAGGGACAGATCCTTCTGCCTCTCGCCCACCCGTGCATCCTTAGCTCTGGGCAGGTGCCTCTCTTGCTGCAAAGAACCTTCCCAGGGAGCAGTAGGACCATGGTGAGGATGATTTGGGCAGCCTGCACAAGTGCCCACCAAGGACTGACAGCGTGGAGCCCTCCCCATACTCAGCCCGGGGCAGCAGCAGTAGGGAGGCTCTTGAGGAGCCAGCACTGCATCTTGTGCCTGAAGGTTGTGTCTGCTGAAAACCCATAAGGACACAGCCTGGAACTGAGATAGACAGAAATACTTCAATTTGTGCAAAAGGTGAGAGCACTTCCCAGGAAAGCTCTGTCCTGTCCCTGGTGGACAGGCAAGTGAGTATTTAAGGCCCTGACATTGTCATCTGCTTTATTTTTTTTTCCCCATCAACTTTCTGAATGTTCTCTCTGGGCATAAGGGGCCCTTTAATGGAATTGTTTTTTCCTGTATCTCATCACAAGTCCTGCACATTTATCCTCGTGTTCAGAAAAAATTCTAAATATTCACATGAGCTTCAGCATAATTTATTTTCTTTTGTAGCTTAATAAAACCTTGAGTTTCATTCCATCTAGCTGTCTGCAGGGATTTATAAAAGGCCAGTGGGGCTGAAATGCAGGACTGAACTAAGAGATAAAGGAAAACAAACAAGTGGATGAATACCTATAATTTTCTCAGAATGCAGTGATACAGCTCCAGTGCTGCTTTCTTAAAAAAGATGGTAAATTATTAATGCTTCTAGGAGGAAATAAATACATTAGTGGTTCTGCAATGTCCGGCTTGCTGTAAAATGTAATGTGTTTATGCAGCCTCCTTCCCTGGTGCTGTTGAGCCAGAGCTGAGCTCCTGAGTTATACGGGTGCCCCCAGGGCACAGCTCTGACACATGGCTTGGCCGTTTCCTTGTTTTGCTGGGATGTTACTGGTGTGGGGCACTGGTTGTTTCAGGAGGAACAATTCTGTAGGCAGCCATCCTTCCTTGGCAGTGCAGGCTCTGTATCTCGTGCAGAAGAATCTCTTACCTGGTTATTAAAAACGAAGTCCTTTTTCTGTTAAAGTTAAAAGGTTTTTAATAAAAAATCAACAAGAAAAGACAAAGACAAAGCAAAGGAATTACAGCGTCCCGGGACGCTGGGTGCACTTGGCACAGAGCCAGAGCACACCTCTCCTAGAGAGAGACTTTCTTTATATACTTTTTTTACTTTTACAACTTGTTGTATAATTCAAATGAAGTTCTTTTGAAGAATTCAGTTAGTCCTTTATCAACCCCCGGCAGAGGAGTCTGTTATCCAGGAATATCTTGATAGGAGTAAATCGCCTTGCTTGAGGGGTGGTTTGTGAGTGATATTTAACATAGCAATGTTAGTTATTTCTCAACTATTAAGCAAAACTAGAATGGCTACATTTCTACACAAACACTGCTTCTACAAGGATCAATATTATATACATAGCATTCATTATTTGCGAAAAACCAACACTATAATATGCATTTATAACATGGTGAAGGTTTACAACAAATCAAAAGCATTTGCTCCTGTCCCAGCCTGGACATGGGTAAGTGGTTGGAGTGTGTGCTCATGCACTGGGGCCTCAAAAGACACTGATTTTATGCTGGCAATGACAGACTTTGGACTTATAGAAGCCTTTTTTTTTTTTTTGAGACCACCAGCTTCTCTTCATGTGGATCACAGGTGTTTATTTGGCATAGTGAAGAAATTATGCAGAAGGAAGAGTTTCTTAAAAGTTATTGTCATTCTACAATATTTTGGTTCCCATATCTCATGCCAGCAAAAAAAGCCTAAAACTTTAGGTTGATTTTCAACATTTACATGAGACATCTAAAACTATTCTACAAAGGTGTCTATGTCAGTAACCCAACAGAATTCACAGTTCTGTAGAGATATGATGGCAATGATGATTTCAGACTGCCACTGTCCTCTTTGTTATTTTTTCAAATGTATGATGGTTGTGACTTTACCATAACTACTGTACTTCTTTTGGAAGGTAGTTTGCAGAATAAGGTAGGAAAAGGGAATTTGCTATTTTGCCATTTCTGGCCTGAGTGAATGATGATGAAGTGAAAATTAATGAATTTAAGTTCCTTAACATTCCTGAGGAATCAGACATATTTCCTAAGCAATAGAAGTGAATTTTAAAGCTGTGTAATATTAGAAGATCTTTTTCAATTTTAAAGAATCACATTTATAAGGAAGTGAGGCACCATGATTAGAAATACTTTAATATTCTACTTGCAGGTATTTCAGTAAAGTTTTACCCCGAAAACTTTGTTACTGTATCAGATATTTTGCTAAATGCAAACAAACATTAGTAAGTGGTTGTGACTTATGGAAGGTTTGCTACTGATTTAAATCCATACCATCCAGTACAAGCTGCATGAGCCCAGGGGTTGCATTTGTGTACCCCCCTCTTCATGCTGTAGGAGATTTTCCACTCTATTAGCCCTTAGAATATTTTCAGGTGCTTGGGACAAATGTATTTTGTTTAAAATATTCCTTATATCAGGCAAAGATGATTAAACACAAGTTTATTTAGTTTTAAAAATTATCAATTATCTTTTTAGTAAACAAATGATACTGCATTCCTCAAACTGGAGACATGCTTAATTATGTTTTGCATTTTAAAACAGTCTTTACTGAGACATTTACTATAAACATGGCAAACGAGATATATTCACTTTAAAAGTCCTTCCATTGTGTTTATCAAATAGCTGTTACAGTATTTTCAATTCTGTATTGAGTTGGAAAAAATCTGAAGCTGCTTTTTGTATTTTCCCTCAAGGTTAAAGGTTTGAATCATGGGATAATGTGTGATATCTCTAGGGCTCCTTGAAACAGTTCAAGAACATGCACAAAGGACTGTGGTTTGTGCTATATTTGCACAGAATTTAACATCATGTTCCTTTGGCTTATAAACAAAGATGAAGATACTGGGAAAATATCCCTTCCTTTAACGCCATGATATACATTTTCACAGAAAAACCTATAACTCTTTTGTGAGATGCAAAAAAGTAGTCATGCACTATTTTTCTGTTGTGATTTTTCTTTTAAAACTGCCCTATCAAAGAGGAATGAAAAGAAATGCATTTTGAAAAACAAATGTTCCCTTTTTCAATCAGAATTTAATTCTTAAACAAGTTATTTATGGTTTGCTTTTGGTATGGCAAGTATTTGAACTCAAAATCTCTCTCACATTTAAAAAGTAATTGTTAAATATTTTGTTCACTTAAGAGAAAAGCTGTCAAAAATTGCATATTAGTCTTGCTTTTTCAGCTGAAGTGTCCCAAGAAATGCTGGTGAGCTCTTGTGTGAGAGTTGTATTCTCTCTGATTAATGAGGGTTTCTCGTTAGCTGCTGGGCAGAGGCTATACAAGCCAGCCCATGTTTCCACTAGGAAGAGTTAAACTCGTGCTCTCCAGCTTTACAGTGGTATTTGACCATCTGCACAAAGCTGGCTGCAGCTGCAGAGTGACCATGATTTACTCTGCAGCCACTTTCAGCCCTTCCAGGTCAGACAAGATACAGCACACAGGAGTGTTTCTGCTCATCACTTTTATGGGCAGCTGTAATACCTCACAAAAAACCCAAAGTTAGATTTGTTAGAAAAGGCCTCTTGAGTTCTAGGACCATGTGATAAGCTGAGGGAAATCATCACTGTTCTTGTGTCCCCTCGTAGTTTCCTTTGTTTATGCTTGCTTTAACATTTGCTGTTGATGCATTTATGCTTTCTGTATGTATAAATATGCCAGTCCTAGAGCTCTTGGGTACTCTTGTGTCCAGACACCTCCTGATTTTTAATGTATTTCTCCTCTGCACCACCCATGGAGCTATTGCTCAGGCATGCAGGGAATAAACAGCTCCGCTGGGGTCACACAAAAACTCTGTGGTAGACCAGGAACTTGAACCCTGCCTTCCTCAGCTGCCTGTCAGCTCTTTTTCTTACTTTTTTTTGTGCTCACTTTTCTTACCACAAAAACATGCTCCACTTCATGCTTGCTTAGTCGTTGTCATGGGCCGTGTGTCACGTATGGACCTGAGGTCTGTTCTGTACTCCCGGTGTCTGTGGGACACCTTTTTTTGGCAATCATCACTTTGGAAGCTGAAGGGCCAGCATGGCCAGGACAGTCAGGCTGTGCCCAGGGCCTGGCTGCCCTCACCTCCTTCTGGTGCTTTGAGGCCATGGTGTGATGTTGGACAGTGCCCACGTTACCATCTGGCTGGGAGACAGGATGTGTTTCAGCACGGGTGATAAGTTGTCTCTGTGTTTGCCATCTCCCTGAAGTTTGTCCAGAAGCCAGGGGCTGACAGTCTGTTGAGTGAGCAGTGAGGGGCTGGAGGTTCCTCTTTCATTTTTCAGCATTTGACCTATGGACATGTGTGAGGCTGTTTCCATCAACTCTCTCTTGTGCATGAACAGCGTGGTATTTTGTAACTAGAAATGAAGGCAAATTTGGATATCTGTGTTCCCAATGTATACAATTCAATATCTCTTTATCTTTTACTTGAGTAAAAGACAAAGTGCTGATTTTGATCACTGTTATCTTTTTAGAAAGTCGTCTCTGAGTGTATTTTCAGTGTCTTTATTGTGCATGTGTGACACCTTGGTAGTACTTACTGATCCCACACTTCGTAGCCTTACTCAAATACTGCCTGAGTTGCTTTCTGGATATAATCAAAGGGTTTGTGAAAGCTTAATACTACTGCAGTCTCTATGTGAATGATCACATGGAACTAATTATGATTAATTCTTCTAGAGGAGTGTTTGAAGATGTCACATTATATCCTATTCATGCATTGAAGCAAGTTCTTCAGCCAGCTGCATCATGCTCATTACCTTGCACGTTTTACATTGCTGTGCATCATCTTTGTTGGCTCTGTTTGGCAGGGAGTTGGTCATATGGTTTTAGTCTCAGCTTTGATTGTTTTCCTGTTGGACCTGTCTTTTCAGCAGTTTACATGCATTTTAAAAGGAGACAACAATGCTTTGGATGTTTTTCCAAAATCAGCACTACTTCTGGAATGAAATGAAGTGCTAAACAAAAAGGCCATATACATCTTTGAAGGCAAAAGCCTTCCTTGGTGAACTGTCATCACTCCATTGACTGTGCTAGAACAAGTGCAGATTTAGACCAGCTGAAAGTGTCCCTAGTGAAGCACAGAGCTTGCCTTTTATTAACTTCTTCAGCTTCAGTTTTCATCTGTGCCTTCAGAAATAAGGAAGACTAACAAATGAAATCATAGTCTGGTTGCTGAAGAAAGACAATAGAGTGAGCTTCCAGAATAAGTATCATTCTTTGTGACTGATGAATCTTGCTCAAGTAATTTTCCATTGTTTGGGCTTTTTGTGGTCACTGCATAAAAAAGAGCATCAAATTGGTTAACATTGCCAAGTGAAAAAAATACTTCAGTGTTGGAAACTAAAAATAAGGAACAACTTTTACACTGAAGCTATTAAGTATTTTCTTTCTTTACCCCATGATATGATCACTTTTTCAAGGATGCCAACACTTCAGGAAGGGGAGCTGTCTTGTAGGTCCATCTAGAGCTGTGCCATTTCCACCTGAGGAAAAAAAAAAATAAATGAGATGTGCATCTCTGATTTGCTTACAATTAAGTAAAATCTCCCCCCCCCCCCCAATTTCTTTCTGTAACTGTGTAACTACATTAATGATTAGCCTTTATGGAGTAGCTTCTGTTTTTAATTTTGAGCTGCTTCTGTGTTCTAATGTAAAACTTGAACTCCCAGTTGGATTCAATACATTTATCTTCAAGAAACTCCTACAGCATTGGGGTTATTTGTTCTAACCTTTTCTTCCCTGTGAAGAAATGCTGAAATTATGCTCAGGATGGGATTCTTGTGTTGAAGAGGTTAGAAGTTAATGTGGGGAGAGGCAAAGTCAAGCCATGAAGAAATACTTTAGGGGAAAATCTGAGTATTGGTGGTTAATGAGTAAAGAGCAAAAAGAAAAAACGGTCTTGCATAAACTGGCTGAAGAGAATTGAAAAGCTGCTCTAGAGGGAAAGGTAGAAAGCTGAGAAAATAATAGTGGAGACAATGGTTCAGGAGGAGCTGGACAGGAGCAAAGATGTAGATGGTGTGAAAAACATCTACAGTACTGATGATACTGTAAGTGAGGAAGGGGCTTCTTTAGTTTGCAGTAGTAACAGGAAACCACTAGAGAAATTCAGAGATTTTAGCTGCTCAATTTAGGGCAGAGTGAAGAGTCTGGAAGTTGGGAAGCTGGACAAATAAAAGCTGAATAGTCAAGATGGTGAACCAGTAACAAAGAGTTTTAGCAGTAAGGTGTCCTCGTTTGAGAGACAGGTGTCTGCTAGGGAAGGCAGGAACCTCCCTTGGAATGTAAAACGTAAAAAACCTTTTCCCTCCGAATTGTTATAAATTTGAAATCAAGGGGCTCTCAGGCAGAGATATGAGGATAGGAATAACAATTCTTTACTAACACGTAAAACAAAAATACCTAACAAATAACAAAGAAAAAACCTAAAGGCATAAAACCACAAACAGAAGCAGACACCCAGTACCAGCCTGCTCGGCCTCAGGCACTTTAACCTGTGGTGCAGTTCCAGTCACAGCCGGCAGGGGCGCTGCTGGCTCCCTGTGGGCGGGGCGGGTGCGATGATTCCCCCGCGGCTGCAGGGGGCGCTCCGGCGCGAGCCCAGGTGACACGAGGTGATGGCGGCGGAGCTCAGGGCAGGGAGGGATGGAGGAGAGGCTTTTCTCCACAAGCCCTCGGGGCAGCGATGTCGGTGCCGCGGCAGGATCCCCGGGAGCAGCGAGATGGGACGGCAGGAGGTCCCGGCAGGGAGGGGCTTGAGGCTACAACGTAGCAAAGTCTCACAGCGGGGAGCGGGGCAGGATAAGCAGGGAAGGACCGGGCAGCCCCTCGGAAAGGCAGCGGTGGGGGGGTGAAAATCACAGCAGAGGGGAGACCAGGTCCGTGGGTGGCCGGTGCGTCCCTCCAGCAATCAGCAGCTCTGCCGTGCTTCGAGATCCCCCCAGGAAGTGAGAGAGCCAACAGCTGTCTCTTCCTGCCTTTTTATCAGCCCAAATCTCAGGTTATCTCTGCCCCCTGAGAAGAAGCTTGCCTCTCCAGGCTTGGCTACTTTCTTTGTTTTCTTAAGTACCTGACCATTAGTTCCTTAACAACTTATGGGAGGAAAAAATTCCTTAAGAAAAACAAAGGGAAGAAAAACCAAACCCCAACATAAGAAAAGAGCACAGCTTGGAGCTACTGGAGAGAAGAAATACAGGGCATATGTATAGACTGAATTTATTGTCTGGTTTTGCAAATTGTTTGTAAAACTGACACGGTAAACAACTATAAGTTTTGCTTTTTGCTTCAAGGCAAAGATTTTTAAGTAGGGTCCTCCTGCCTTAAATAGTCAAAACAGGTTTTTCTATGTCAACACTGACATTTTTAGATGAAATCCAGCAAATGTTCAGAAAGTAGAGTAATACATGTATCAAAGGAGAACTGTCTCTGTTGTTTGCTTCTTCATGGTGTGGGTTGTTGCATAGATCAGAAGTCTGTGGCATGTATGGCAGTAGGTTGATTTGCAAATGGTCAGCCTGGAAACTTGGTGGTGCTGTCAACTGTTTCATTAAAACCAAGTACAAAAACCAGCTCGTGTTCTTTCTCCTACTGGCCAGAGGAGCTGGGACGTTTCCTGAAGGTGAAATACTTGAGCTTGGAGGGAGGAAAGAGCACAAACTGCTAGTGAATGTCACAACCTGGAAGCAATAGAGAATACTGGGGGGGAAGTGCATGTTGCAATAGCAGACAGTTGCAACATCTCAGGAAATGATTACACCGATGACTTTAGAAAGGAGGGACATGTCATGGTTCAAATGGCAGTACATTTGCTACTATTCCCAGGAAAAGCAGAGGGAGCTATATGAAAAAAATACATCAGATAAATATATTTTTAAAGGTATCTTGAGTTTGGCAACCTTACATAGCCCAGACAAAGAGCTTCTTCTGAATTCTGCATTGCTGTGAAAGGCAGGCTCCTTGGAGTCTCTAAGAAGGCACTGTCAACAGGGCCTACTGCAGCATTTCCATTGGCTGAAATGCAGAGACACAACTTCCCAAGGTTATTTTTGGGAACCCAGAATATTGTGGTGGTGTGACATGCTCTCCTGAAGCACTGAGCACCTCAGAGCCCTCACTGGCTTCAGTTGCTTAAACAGCAGCTATGAAGCACAAAGAGTACCCAAGCCTTTAAAGTGCTATAAACAGGGAAAATGTTTGACTTGTGTTTTTTCCTCCAACTATGAGACTGTTTCCCAGAACCTGCAAGTATTTTTAGTTAAGTTAGTTAAATACAATTGAAGCAAACCTGTTACTACTCGTCCAAACACTTCTTTTTGGACTATGGCTGGGTGTAATGCGATATAGGAGAGGAAAAGAAAGATAATTTTATTTCTTTTTTTTTTAGTTGATACCTCCATTTTATTTCTATACCTATTTCTGTAAACTGTTTTTCCCCCCCTTATTATTGTTGTTCCTTTGGTAGAAAGTTAGTGAGAATCCAAAGCTTTTATGAGAGTGCATGGATAAATTAGGATGATATTTAAATTTGTAGATTTTGAGATTTAGGCATGGTGCTCAAACCCAAAGGTCTCTGTCTCCATCTGTTGGAATGAGAAGGGCATAGCCCCAATGGCTGCTTGTTTGGGCTCATCACATGGAAATTATAATTCTATTTTATTGTCTTCTTCCACTATGCTCAGTTTAACCAGCATTAGTAACAGCAGTGACTTGATGATCTGCTTTGCCATGGAGGCAGAAGTTTGTCTTCACTGGAAAATAACAATTGTGGCAAGACCTCTTAAGGTGCTCAAACATAGATTCTGCTTCCTTTAAGACAGGCTGAAGTACTTAGCAATACTTGGGATATAAATTACTCAGGATCCAGTGTCAATCAGAGTGATCACTTTCTGACTTCAGTAAGAAACAGACCTGAGCCTTAGAAATAGGAGAAGTTTTTATCCTACTTTACCCAAACTCACACTGATGTTACTAACAGGGGCTTGAGTGTGGAGAGGGCTGTGCAGCCTCCGTAGGAGCTCTCCTCAGAAGCTGATTGTTCAGAATCTTCCTCCTCAGAGACATTTCCCTCCCAACTCTAGAGCATATTCACTGGAGAGGTCACTACCTCTGCCTGTTGTGGTGTGTCATGAAGTGTCATGGACACTGCAGGACTTAGCCGGGATTGGGCAACTCTGTGATTTGGACAAAATGTGTTTCTAAATGTTAAAATAATATATGATTGTATTTTCCTGCTCCTTTCTCTTGACAAAGGGAGAATATTCCCTATAAATGTTGGGGCGAGTTCTTGTCTTCAATTAGTAGTGATACAGTTACACGCACATAAAAGGTCAAAAAAGTGAGAGAAGCTCATTCAGTTTTCAGATATCCTTGTATTACATAATGATATTCAAAATGGTCCAGTGGTAAAATGGATTTTAGTAAGTGCCTGAAAGCAAACATTGGAACTACATGGTCTTTAAGGTTCCTTCAAACCCCAACCATTCTATGATTGTTAAAAACGAGGTCCTTTTCTGTTAAAGTTAAAAGGTTTTTAATAAAAAATCAACAAGAAAAGACAAAGACAAAGCAAAGGAATTACAGCATCCCTGGACGCTGGGTGCACTTGGCACAGAGCCAGAACACACTTCTCCTAGAGAGAGACTTTCTTTAAATACTTTTTTTACTTTTACAACTTGTTGTATAATTCAAATGAAGTTCTTTTGAAGAATTCAGTTAGTCCTTTATCAATCCCCGGCAGAGGAGTCTCTTATCCAAGAATATCTTGATAGGAGTAAATCGCCTTGCTTGAGGGGTGGTTTGTGAGTGATATTTAACATAGCAATGTTAGTTATTTCTCAACTATTAAGCAAAACTAGAATGGCTACATTTCTACACAAACACTGCTTCTACAAGGATCAATATTATACACATAGCATTCATTATTTGCGAAAAACCAACACTATAATATGCATTTATAACATGATTATTTGTTGAAGGATTAAAGAACAAGTTTTGTCAGGTTCCTGAAATGCATGTGAGCTCCAACTAGGATTTTCAGGAATACTCATCTTATGAAGGGGCAATTTTCTTGAATGCTTTAAGAAGTTGTGTCACCTCTCTGCCTTGATGTGTTTAAACACCCATAAAGACTATCTCCTGTATTTGTTCACTAAGAAAATTTCAGCCTTGTAAAGATTTAATTAGGAAGCTACCTTGATATCAACTGTGTAGTACATATAAGATCTAGGAATTTCAGTATAGTAGGCTAAACACATCTTCTTTTGTTACCTTTTTCTCCATGTTTTTCTCCTCTGTAAGAGAACTTCCTGATGCATGGCAGCAGATGTGCTGTGGCTCCAGGCTGGTCAAGTGGCCATTCCCAAGTCTTAAGGAGCAAGGAGTGTTGCTCTGATTTTTGCCTTATCTTGGACTTGCTGACTGGTGGGAAAGAGTCTGTCCTTTGAAATGGTAAAAGTTTTCTGTCTGAAACAGTTATACAGCACTTTACCTTTCTTTGTTGTATATGGTGTCTCACCCTATCTCAACCTGAGTTTTAGAGCTCATCCAGCAGAATTTAGCTGGGTAATCACTTGTTTTGGCTTTTAATGAACTTAAGAGTACATTTGACTTTAGTAAGGGTAGTGTTTCCTTTGATAGGTGTTTGGAACTTCCTGGTTTAATAGGGTTTTAATGTATTGCTCGTTAGGTTAATTAACCCATTCAAAGCATGTCCCTTCTAAGGGAGACTTATTTTTTATTAGTAAATGCAGTCTAGGCTATCAGACTTACTGTCAGGTTTTTCAAGAATAGCACACCTAACTTAAATACAATATTTTAAAAAAAATCATCACACAAACTTCAGTAAAGCTATCCCATCATTATCTGACACACTGAACAGTCAGATGCAAGTTTGCCAACAGCAGCTCTGAGATGGCAGGTTTAAAACAGATGATGCTTTTTCATGCACTGCAGGCAGCTGGACTAGTTGACATTGCCCCAGCTCTTCTTCAGAAGAGAGAATATTTTTTCTGGGCTGGTGATATTTTTATTCCTCATATAAATTACAAAACAAAACAAAGCAGTTGTTGCTTAGCTACCTCTCTGGAGTGATGGTCTCTCTCACCATTTTGCAACTCTCTAATCTCAATGTTGCATTTTTCGCTTGTTAGAATCTATTTTTACTGGCTGGTGTTTTACAGCCACTTCTGGAACTTTTTCATCTGCTAGAGTGGGATGGCTGGGTACTGCTGTCTTAAAACTACAGAAGGGAGCCTGGCTGGGGAGTCTGGGAAAGGTCCCACAACCAGGATCCCCACAGCACAAAAATGAGTTTGCTGTAGGTTCAGAGATACTAATTCTGATGAAATCGCCCACTTGGGTGAAAGGGTCTGCATTTCCTTGCCATTACCACATGGTTCTGTGTTAAGAATAGATTCATTTTGGATGAAGATAAATGCCAGAAAGCAAAATATCTGACTCCCATCTTCAAGACTTCCCGAGTGAGAAGCTGTAAATGGAGTCATGATACTAATTAGTGCAGAGCACAGTAAAATGGAGCAAGCTCAGCTGTTTATGCAGTCAGAAACAAATCTGAAAAAAATCCCTAAATCATTTCTTTTGAAGGAAGCAAGACATGCCTAATGCTCACAGCTGTATCTTTACCCTTTTGATCCGGCACTGGGGCATAAGGGAGGTAAAAACTTTTGCTTAATGAAGAGAAAAATGTGGTTAAATACTGTGGATTCTATTTGCACCAAAAGGAGGAAAGTATTTGCCCAAACAGTGTTAGATTTTGGTTGCTTCACCTGGAGAAAGTTCTCCAGGGCTTCTGCATGTAGAATCAGTCTGAGACTATGTGTGTGCTTTGGCCACTGAGCTGTCTCTCTTTGCTTTCTGCCTTTTCCCCTCCATGGCATCCCAAGCAAGTGTCAGCCATGCTCACAGAAAGTCTTAAATACAGCCCTTTTCCCCTGCTAGTCAACAGATCTTGGCAAATTTCTGTCAACCCTGACAATGCTTAATTTACAGCCTTTAGCCACAATGCCTCTTTCTGGCACTGTCGGAGAAATCAGAGTCTGTTCCCATAAAGCTTGTTACTTGACAGCATTTATGTTGCATGACTAATATGGCAATGGCAGCAATTTGCAATTAGCTGTGTGTCTCTCCTTGTCTCCCTGCCACGTGCCCCAGAGTGTATGTGTCTGTCTAAGCCTGACCTGCTTCCCTTTACAGTTTTTTTTCTCTATAATGCATTTTTTTGAGCTCACAGAGGGAAATGTGTGACTTGGATAACTAAATAGTTGAATGAAAGCTGTAGGCTTTGTATCATCAGTTTAGACCTGGCTGTGCTGCACGGTCACTGTCCTCTCCAGGCTTGATGATGTTGATAACCAGTGGGCTCAGAGTAGCTCTTAGATCAGCTCTGCAGGTTGCCCACCACCCTGCTGGGGTTGTGCTGGGAGCCTTGGTGGAGAGGACCACAGCCGAATATATGTGAACACATGAGGTGAGGAAACAATATACTCATCCATGGAGCAGGCCCCTCCTGGGGAGGGCTGGGGATTTTGGCAGGCTGTGCTGGGGCCCTGGTGCTGCCAAACACCTTTGTACTTGACAGAAAAAGCCAAGCTGTAGTCTGGACATGTGTGTGATTACCCTGCTCCCTGCCAGTGTATGAAAGGTACCTGTCTTGTGGCTGCAGGGCCCCCAGGGGGTGTGACATTACTGGAACCCCTTTGAACCCCATGTAAACTGTATATAATTGGGTTGATTCCCTTCAACTCTGCTTTCACACATCCAAAAAGACCTGGTGAGGCTGGATAATCCAGCAGCTCTGTCTGGAAAGGACAGTTGAGTGGGTTCCAGGAGCAAGGGACCCCACGCCACGCTGGAGGGAGAGGGACAGTGGTGGGCAAGCTGCTGCCTCCAATACCTGCCTGCCCCTGGCAGAAGCAGCACCAACTTGTCTCCCTTCCCCCAGCTGCAGCTGAGATTTCAGTGAATCAAAGCTATAGAGTTGAGTCAGAGCCAAGGAAAGGCTCTGGCTCAAATCCATCAGCTAAAAATGAGCAAAGCTTTTGAGCCTGACTGGAATCTCTCAAAAACAAACAAACAAACAAAAATCCTTCCCCAAATCCTTGCTGTCTTTTTACTTGATTTTAGTAAAATCATTAATTGCATTTTCATCCATTTCCCAGATTTTTCTCTTCTTTTTCTTCCTGCCTGATTATATAAACGTAGGCCTGTACAGATGTATATTTTAGATGCTTACAGTTAGTGGTGGAAAGTGTTCCTTTTTGTGGTGTTTTCATTGAGACAATCAGGGGCAAAGTCCTTGTGGCAGTGCCAGGTCTAATACCACAGGAAGAGCTGTGTCCGCTGGCAACACCATAGAGTACAGAACCCCCAGTATTTTCTAAAAACACAAAATGGTTTTGAAAGCATGTCAAATGCTGCAAAGTCAGCTCAGATTATTATTTCGTCTCAAATTGTTTATTTGTCTTTGTTTTGTTTTTTAAAGGGGTGCTGGGGAACATGACTTACCTTAAATCTGGTTTTGCCAGTGCCATTCCAGTTATAGGTGCTGCTGTAAAGTAATGGAAATGCCATGATTGCATTATTTGCAGTCCTTTAGAGATACACACTTCAGTCAACAGACAGGGAGCTGCCCTACCTTGGGGTTTTGTTGATACTGTGTCTGTTTTTGCATTCTTTAGACTGCAGCAGCATTCAGAAATGCAGCTATGGCCCTGATTTCTGCAGACTTGTATCTCTGAATGAGTCCTACTGAGATAAAGTGGGCTACTTGTGTGCAAGTGCTCGCATGAGCAAGGGTCCCAATCTGTAAAAAAACAAACCATGAGTAAATAACTTTTGGAGAGAGAGCTGAGGAGTAAATCTTTGCCACTAAAATGAAGGCAGTTCTACCCACTCGTTGGCATAGAATGGGAACATTTTTAATTTTCCTCTTCCACATTGACAAGTAGCTTAGGGAACACTAATTTGATCTTTTTATTCATCAGGGCTATTCACGACCAGAAGCAAACTACTGAATGAATTGTTTCTTCTCAAAAGTCTCTATCACAAGAAGAGATTTTACAAATGAAGACTCTGGAGTAGGCAAGAAAGCAAGTGTTGAATGCTGAGGGTTAGAAATAAGTCCTTACATTTATGGAACAGCTTTCTTTTGCAGGAAGAACAGCCATCTCTGTGTATTAATAAGTAAACGTTTTTGCAGTGACAATGAGTTAACAGTGGTTGTTGAGCAGAGGATAACAGATGGCCCCTGGGGTGAGTGTGCTCCTGGGTCCCAGCTGATGCTGTGAGCAGCACAGCACTGCACAAATGGGTTGTGAATGGTGCAAAGCCAGGGCCCTGCATCTTCCCTTGGGACAATTCTTGTTATTGCTGTAGGAGCCATGTATGCTTTGACACTCAGCTTGGGGAAGCAACTTCAGCTACTTAGTGTTAGATGTCAACTTAAGTTTCTACTGCTTTCACCTGTGCTACATTTTACTGTTGCTTAATTATTTTACATGTTATCTTTGTCCTTTTTTGCCTTCAGGTTTAGCATGCAGGAGCAGACTATTTGAGCTGGTCTGCTTGCTAAAAGGTCTCCTTTTGTAGCGTGGAACAATTCTTTTTTCAAGGTCTAATATTGTGTTTTAAGGATCTGTTGTTCTCCTTGATTAAAAAATTAAAAAGGAGGACAATTTTACAGTTTATTGTACACCACTTCAAAGACATTGTCTGCCTGAGGGAGAACTTGGTAGCATCGTGGAAAAAGCCACAGTCAGTGTATAAATACCATGGAAGTCAGAAGACCCTCAGATATCTGAGGGGAGCTCCCTGACTGGGGTATTTGTGCACAGATGTAATCCATTTTCTCTTTGTCTTTACTGTGTCAGCATGATCCACTCAGGAATTCATGGTGCCAGTGGCTCTCTGGAGCTTTTGATGGATTCCTAACTCTCCCCAAGAATTATCCCATGTGAATGTGAAGTCACATCTGTGCAGTGGGACATTGCTCTCTGGTGGGAACAGAAACAGAAATCAGCATATTTTTGAGAGCTCTTACCACAATGTTGGTAGTTCCTGGGGTCTGGTGTGGCTGAGGTCCATCCTCTCCCCTGAACTTCAGATGAGCTCAGCCATGCTGTTCATGAAAGGGCAGCTGCAGCACAGCAGGGCAAGGATGCTCTTATCAACCTTATCTGCCACTTTTATGCTTATTGGGCCTTGAGGGAAGAGTCTTTCTGTCTCTTTAGTACAGTGTTAAATTCCTGTTTAGCTGCCATGTATTTCCTTGATCCTTTCTTTCCCATAATCACCGATTAGCAAGATGCATGTGTACACGCAGATTCTTCCTTGCTAATTAGCTGATTCATAATGCCCTGTGGATTCACTGTTATAAATGAGTTTTATGTAACCTCACACTCCTCATGTGCCTCCTCTGTCCAGGTGACACAGCACTGTCAGCTCCAGACAAAAGCACCCAGACAATTGTGTTTCTAAAAATGCCCTTATTACAGGTTTAAAGTTGAAATATGTCAGCCAGAAGCAAAGCCCTCATATTTTCCCAGCCTGCAGTAAATGTGACACTCCTCATTCAAGCCAGCTCAGTCCACCCCTCTGGGAGTCTGGGAAAACAGGCCTTGCAGGGAGCCCCAGGGATCAGCAAAACAGGCACTGTCAGACAAGTTAAATATGATCAGAAGGTTGCTGAATCTCTGTGGCGTAGCAACAAATCATATATAGTAGTCAGCAGGAATATGAATATGTGGTGTAAATGGGGCATTCTGTGTCCAGTTAGCCTCAGGTCCCTTAGCTATTTAGTTATTTATTGCTTTATAGAATTTTCTATAAAGTACCCAAATGAGGCAAAGGTACTAAATCAAAATTAAGCCAGCACACAGCCATGTACAGCAGTCACAGACAGCACACATAACCCCAGCAGGCCAGCACTCATCTTAGCCTGCATGTTGTTTATATGCTACATGCCATTTTTTGCCAAAGTAAAGATTCCTATCATCATGATGGCTTTCTTTGATGTCCAGTGGAGCATATGCTTTGTACACATGGAGGAAACTGAAAAAGTCCTTGTTCTGCCCTATCCAAAGGTCATGTTTCCCAGAGGGAGACTTCTTCAGAGTCAAATCTTTCAGCTGTCTGGGAATAAGTGAAAAACAGTTTTCCACAAATCAAACCTGCATCTTGATAACGAGTTGTGGAGTATTCATGGAGGGATATTTCCATTTTGAGCTTCAAGTGGGCTCAAACATGGTGGTGCTTTATAGCTTAAAGGCATCACAGTCCACTGCAGCTACTGACATAGAGACTGTAAGTGTTATACTGGTCTGTGAATGCAACTCACCCAGCACTGGGACTGCTGCCAGAGATGGAGGTTTTGTGTGCGGTCAGGGACAGGGATTAGGAGCTGCAGGGCAGCCGTGCTGGAGGGGTGACAGTCTCTGACATGTCTACCAGCATCACCAGCCACGGGTCAGGGAGAGCAGGCTCTGCTGAAAAGGGAGGGAAATACCAACTTAATCTGCTTATTGTAGATCCTCTTTCCTGGGCTCTGCCCAGAGCAGCAGAAATTCCCTGTGAAGGAAAAGGGGGTGGCTGAGGATGATCCATAGTGATGGAGCTGAGAAACAAGGGCATTCAAAATGTTAAAACAGTGAAATGCAACAAATGCAACATGATGTGAGAGCAGCTTCTTCCCTCTTGCACTGCTGTGTGCACTGCCTGGTGGGGACTTACGTGGGACAGGCTGTGGGTGACCACAGTAGAGGCTTGCAGCTCTCTGCCACTGACTGCTGGGGCTGTTTCTGGTCTGGCTGGGACCTCCATCCGTCTCTGTTTAATGGAAACAAGAGGACAAGTGGATGCTTGAAAAGGGGAGCAAAAAAATAGGACTGAAAGGGTAAGATAGGGAGAGTGACAGTTAGAGTGAGACAGGGAAAAAAGAAAAGAGAGAAACCACTGAAACATGAGGTAGGTAGGACAGAAAAGGTGGACAGTGAGGAAGAAGGCAAACAAAAGTACGGCAAACAGTGAGCAGGAGTGGCTGCTTTCTCGGCTGCCCTGACCCTGCTGACCCAGCTCTCCTGAAGCATCTCCTTTTCACCTCCCCATGAACGGTCCTGCCCCAGGGCACAGTGCCCAACTGTTCCCTGCTCTACAGCAGAGCCTGACCTTCAACTGCCTTGCGGAGGGCAAGGTCTGCAGCAGCAGGGAAATCAGCCCTCCAGGTCTGCCTCTCCTGCTGCATTCTGAAAGGACTGATCCTTCATGTCATCTGTGCCTTCTGTTTCATACTCAGGTCTCCTTAGGAAAACAAAAAGTCATCTCCTTTGTCCTGGGTTGGCCATATGACCTGTTTGTATTCCCAATCGTCCTCTTACTTATGCTGGACATTAAGTTCTACAGCTTTAAGTTAGGCCCAGAGAGACAGAGAGAGTGAAAGTGGAGGAAAAAAAAACCACTCGCCGTTTGTCTGCAGGAGTCACATCTTATCACTTAGAAAGGCCTTGAGAGAGCGGAGAGGCTACATTCCAGCGGGACTGCAGGTTTTTTTTTCCCTCTCGGGATGTGCGGGAATGGCACCCAGCGGAGGGTTTTCCTCAGATTTTTCTCGGCTTTTTGCAGGGAGAGACTTTGTTTCTTTTGCTGGGTATTTTTTCCTTTTCCCTCCTCCTGGGACTGGTTGGCATCGCGTGGGCCCGGGACACCAGGGAACCCCCGGGGGGCACCCCCGATTTCTACAGCCGGGCCCGGCAATCGGCCCCCCCACTGGAGAACTGAACCGGAGCCAGATGGACTCTGGATCTACCATCTCTTCAGAGGAAGGAGAGGTTTCATTGTTTTCATATTATCCAAATTTTTCCTATACTTGTGAATATTCTATATGTTAAATAAATAGTTTTTTCCACTTTTCTCTAAGGAAATTCTTCCCGGACCTGTAGGGGGAGGGGTGGTTGGAATCGGCTCTTCCTAGAGGAGAACCCCCCAGAGGTTTCCTCCTAAATATTGCCCTAAACCAGGACAAATAAAATTGGCACCCAACCGTGGGGCTTGAGAAAGTGGAAAAAACTTGTACTGATTTGTATTTTGGTTGTGCTTGCTCTGTATTGAGATAGAGCATTCAGTAGCCATGCTGGTTGACTTCATATTCTACTTCTGTCAGGAGTTTAATTATTTTCATATTATCCAGATTTTTCCTATACTTATAAATATTCTATTTATTAAATAAATAGTTTTTTCCACTTTTCTCAAAAAAAATTCTTCCCAGACCTGTAAGAAGAGGAGTAATTAGAATTGACTCTTCCTAGAGGAGACCCCCCCAAAAGTTTCCTCCTAAATATCTACCCTAAACCAAGACATCCTTCAATGGAAGTTTAGATTTGTGTCCTTGTTGTTTCCTAGTGTGATCAGTTGGAGCTGAGCTGCTCCAATACAGGCAGAGGGAGGGGAAGGGACTCATCCATGTTTAGCAGATGCACTGTTTCGCACTGAGGCACCACTGGTTGTGGTGAGACAAGGTGAGACTGGGTTCAAAGACCATGTTTCAGTATGGTAAATATGGTTTGCAGCATAAAGGATTTTGCAAGTCATTCCAAGGTCCATGGACGTTTGAGCTCCTGCCTCAAAGTAGTGTCAGACTCCTCCTGTTGTTCCCTGGGCTGGCAATGTGGACTTTACTTTGGTTGTGACTGGGTTAGAAAGAACCAGTCTAAAACTCCCCCCTACCTCCAGCTGTTTGTGATTCATTACTTACTGCTTTCCTGTTCTTGGCAGACCTCACTAAGCTATGGATCTTACTGCCTAGTCTCAGAGCTGGGCCCTGTGTCTTGTTACTGTCTCCTTCCTGTTCTTCTTGTCTCCTTTTTTTTTCTGGAAATTTATGGCCATATGCACCAGGATAACTGCAGTTGCTGGTGGGAAAGGTGTACATTGCTGTGTGCACACATTCACACGGACTGCTGTGTGCCAATTAAACATACCAATGTGTTAAGAAAAATGTCTTTCAAATTAAAATTCAGTAGCAAACTGCCCCTTAATTACTACTCATTAAAAGTAAGGTAACAGTCAGTTAAAAGCTTTGCCAAACAATAACAATAATCTTGTAAAACCCCATCATGGTGTTCAAGCAATACTTTGCCAAAGATCATTAATTTGGTATGGGTGAATTTTTATTTTCTTCTCTAATTTAGTTTTCAGCCTTTAACTGGAAAACCTGTTTTATCTGCTGAAGGGCTGTGCCATGGCTAGGAAGAAATAGGAAGAAATATTTCTTTCGTGCAATAGGACAGGAGAGGCTGAGGCTGACCAGGCAGACTGATTTTTAGGGAAGTCACCAGACTGCAGCACTACGTACACTCGTGCCGGAAAGCCGCTTTGCTTTTCTGCCAGATGGGAAGTTCTGACCCGGTTACAGGAGTTGGTAGGCAATCATTTTTCAAAAACAAAAGAATGAGTAACCGGGAAGTGTTGAGGTGCATTAAAGAGCTGAGGGAAGGAGTTCCCATCTGTGCAGCTGGAGCCTGAGTGTGCCTGTCACTGGCACTCTCTTCTGTCCAGAGGAAGGGCAGAAGGAAGGGGCTGAGGTTCTGGTGGAGGGGGGTCCAGTGCTGCTCAGCTGTGGGGCTGAAAGTGGCCCCCAGAGGCACTGGGGCAAACAGCATGTCCCATGGAGGTGACTGCTGCTTCTGGGCCTCCTGCTGCCTCAGTCATAAAGCATCTGCAGACAGAAAATGAAGATGAGGAACAGAAAGTCTCTCTTGGTTGGCCATGGCCGAAGTGATGCAAATGCCATGGGGATCCCCCTTTAACCTTGACTGACAAGTGAAGGAGAATGCTTCTACTGCTGATAGTACTGACCTCTTTGTTCCACAGCAAAATGAGACACAGATAGTTTTGTGCTATGAGCAAATATAAGCCTTTGATGTGGTAAAACTCTTTGATAAAGCTAATATGGTAATATCAATGTGCTTACAAAAAAGGTTTGGCATTGATGAATACTTTTGCCAAACAGTCTTATTTGCTTTGTGGTCCAGATACTGAACCATGGAAAAAAAGCCCCACAAGAACCTAAAAGTGAACAGAGAGGTTTTGTGACTACATCTTTTGAAGATCTTAAATATCCACATCCCTGAATAGACTTTTATGAACAAAAAGTTGCTAAGGTTTTCACACTGGGAGCCCTTGAAAGTCAGTTTCTTTCCTGCTTCACTGCCAAGGCCCAGCCCAACTTCTTCAAAAGCTGATAAAATTGCAAATGCCTGAAATGGGATGGAGAGCAGCAATACCTCATGCAGCTGATGCATTCACAGTGGGACATTGTAACAAAGAAGTAACAAGCAGATTACTATATATGATCTCAGCTGAGAGTAAATTACTGCAATTTTCAAAATTAAGTGTTGATGGAAGAGCTTTTAAACCTGCAGATAGGCAGTTTGAATGAAATGTTAAGAGGAAATAAGAGAAGACTTTCATGTGGCATTAACTCCAAGGGTGGATGATGTGATTTTGAAGGGCGACTTGAAGATTAATGTTTCGTTTTTCTTTTTTTAACCTAGAAATACTCTATATAGATGATGAGTTATCCCATTCTCACTGAGTATTCTGACTGCACCAGGGGCTGTCTGTGGTTTAGTTTTGAAATGTCATTTGAGTCGCTTTCAATGAATTTGGAACTGACTTCGAACTGGGCTTTGCAGAACTTGTAAACAGAAACAAATAAAGCTTCTCATTTGAGGATTGATGCTAAATTCTTTGCTTTTTTAAAGGTAATTAAGATAAATTTTGTCAGTAGTCATTGTAGTCTTAAGGAGAGTTATCTGAGTTGAAACAGATGTAAAGTAAGGCAGCTTCTGCTGTGGAAAGGCAACTTGAGGTCTCTGAATTTTGCTTTACTTTACCAGAGCAGTTCTAACAGACTCACTGTGTGTGGAGCTGCCAAACTGAGAATCAAACTGCCTGGGCAGGTAAGAAAATAAACAGTGAAATAGCAGCCCTTTTGAGTATCAGCTGTAGGAGTGTCACCTGAGGTTCTCAAAATGGAAGGCACCTGAAACTGGAAGTAATTTCTCAAGTTTTGTCTTAATGTTTGACTCAGTCCCATTCCCCCTTCAGCACGTTTGGGAATTCTGTATGGAGCAGGAATGAATAGGCTACTTACAGCATGCTACAAATGTACTTCTTGAAGGGAGTTGTCACGAATGGGTTTGGGAGTTAAATAAGTCCTTGCCTACTGCCCAGGCCTCTGGCAGCAGGTAGTAACCTTATTGAGACGACCAGCACCTCAAAACCCCCTCCCATTCGTAAGTTCCTTTAATAATGACTGATTCTGTCTATTATATAACAAATTATTTATTAATAGATGGGAAAACTATTGACTATAAGACTTAAAACAAAACTAATACTACACAGGTATAAAAACAAAAAGGAAAAGCTACTAGTAGATTTTATACAGTGCACGATAAGGTACCTTTGAGTTACAGCCAGTGAAGAAATAGTATAAGCTTAGGATTCAATGTATCTTACTATCCAATCGTTGGTGCAGCACACATCGAGACCCTTTCTCTCCATCTCCGGAGAAGTAACCGCGAGCCTGGTCCAGGGCTCGGGGAGAAGTCCCTTACACAGCTTCATGGTGTGTGTGTATGGAAGCTTCTGCTTCAGGGATAACTCGTGTGTCTTTTATAGCATAAAACGGTGTCTCTTAGTCACCAATATTTTCCTACATCTCTTCCTACATCTCTTCTCCAGACTAGGATGTTTATTCTTAAGGTCTGAGCCTCCTTGGCACCAGAGATGACTCCTGTTGAGTCCTTTGACCCCTGGGTTATCTCTGATGTATCCATTATCTCTGGTATGCAGGAAGGGGGCGGGGGAGGGGGATGCCACTGCCACACAGGAGTTCAGCTTTTCTTTATTCTGTGAGTGCTGTCTCTGGGACTACTTTTCTTCCCAGTTGGCTGAAAAACCTTCTTTCTTCCCTTTTTCTTTAAAATTCAAGCTGCTCTCTTGTAGTTTCCAGGAGTTACCTGTTGAGGTAATTATAGTAATGAAGGATTTTAGCCCAGGCCAGAGGACTACTCAAGCTGAGATGTATGATGCACTTGCAGTCACGTGGCTGTACAGCTGCCTGCTCCTCTTCTCTGGGATTAGTGCGCTCTGTGTGCTGTTGAGCAGTTGCTTTTCTTGAAAACCCTAAAATCACATGCTGACTAGTGAGATTACTTTTCAGTCAGGGCATGGTTGTAATTATGTTTAATGTATTAAAGACATAATGAGCCAGAGTCAGTATTTTTTATGCCCTGTGTAATGACAACCATAAAATGAGGAGATTTGGTTCCCCAGTCACTTCTGTGCTCTTGTGCTTTGGAGTTGGGGATGGAAGATTTAAAAGTTGAATTTCAAATAGAACACATTTGGAGTTTTGATATAGTGACTTTCTTTCTGCTTAATGCATTTTCTTGGACTTAAAATCTTTTTTCATACCACTTGTTGTCTATTTCACTGGCCACTGTAGAAGTGGATTAAGCACACAACAAGCACATAGAGGCAATTGGGCTTTGAACAAAGGCTTTTGGCCTTTTCTGTGTTCTGGGGACATACACAGTTATTGGAGTAGGAGGATGACCTGGGTCATGGAGGTCAGTCCTCTGCTATTATAAGCAGCCACAGCATTAAATGTCTTTCATAAATGTATCCTGTACTGTCTCAAAGTTAATTACTTTTCAGCCTTTCCCTGTTTCTGTTAGAAGGTTGTTCTTTCTGAGGGTTTCTATTCCTTCTTATTTCAAGCCCAAACTTAATTACAGTGAGTTGGTCTATTTTGCTGCTCTGAAAGCTTGCTGGTGTTGCTGACAGCAGCATCCATGCCAGACCCAGTTAACTGTGGCTGTCCCTATTATTCTCATCTTACTTGATCTGTAAGATGTTGTCTACTGCTGTGTTTTGTTTATCCAGCAAAACAGCATCCCAGGGCTGGTGGATGTACTGGTGATAGAAATAAACATAAACAGTGGTGCTTGATTGGGACCATAAAGTTGAAAAGGTACTTTTGGCTTTCGTGTTGCAAGAGCAGTGGTAAAGATTGTTACAAGGAGCAAATCCAGCAAAGAGAGACTTGATTTAGATCTCCTCATCTAAGACTGTGATCCTGAGGCCACTTGGTCCTGCTGTACCTGGGCTGAGCCTCCTGGGCTGCCACACAATGCACAGAGCACACGACTGACAAACAGCCTTCCGTACCAGTAGGGGAGATCATGTGGGACATACCGGGACATCTCAAATGGGGCAAAACGCCTGTGTTCAGATGAAAATGTCTGTGGATCTTAAAAGTTCTCTTTCTGGGCATTATTGTTAGTGTATCAGCATTGTGATGCACTTAACCATAAGTGCAAAGACTAACAGTAAAAGTATTTTGAGACTTGTAGTAAAGGGAAAACCAGGGAGAACAGGTTAAAAACGAAAACAAACTGAAGAGAACTTGCCTACATGCTCTTTGTACAACAGTCTCTCTCCATGCCTTCCCTAGAGTATTTAGCAGATCACCATTAATAGATTATTTTTCTGAGTATGTGTTGTCTAATGTGAACTTTTGATTCTGGAAGTCTTGCATCTCATGCGGTGAGGTTGTTCATATAAAAAAAAGACAGTAGGAAGAATTGAGGGCTGTTTCTCATAGACTGCAGGGTCATTAGGCTAGAGGCCAAATTTCTGATGTTTGCATGTGAGATCAACACTTAATTAATATGTTACAACAATGATGAATACTCAACGACCATCTCATTTAAGTCTTCCTTCTTGTATTACGTTCCGTATTAGATTTTAATAAAAACAAGTTTTCTTTAGACACTGTTTTCTTTGTCAGTTAACAGTATGTGATTAAAAACTCCCCAGCATTAATGTGTTGCAGGTTTTGTGCCTCACCTTCTCCCCTCGAGATGAATGATTATTTAACTGAGCAGCTTTCACATCTGCAGTCTCCATTGATTTATTTCATGCAAGCCCTTTGTAGCTGTGTTGTTACTGTGGCAATAAGAAAACATAAACAGAATAAGTGAGTAATGGTGATAATGAATTGTTAGCTGGCAACAAAGATGATACATTTTGACCCTTTGTGAGATTTCTTTGTTGTCTGAGGACAAACAACAAAGGGAAGGGATGGATTTCATCTGTCACAGGGACTGTATCCAGGTGGAGAATATGCTGAATTGAGACCCTGCATTAAGTTCAGAACAGCCTTAGACCTTTGGTACCTGTGACAAAGCTCTGGGGCTCAAAAAGATGTCCAGAAATGTTGGAATGAAGACACAGAACTAGTTACTCTTATTCTGTTCTAGAATGTGAGCTATTCTGCTTGTTGAGGATGAGTAGAATGCACCTCATTCAAAAGACAGGAGCAGCAGTATGTTTTATTAAGGTGAAATAATAATTTGACAGAGTTCAATAAATTCAATGGTATTTAATAAAATTTAACAGGGGTTTGCTACAGGTCAGTAAGTTTGATAGCAAGGTTCCCCTTATTAATTACTGTGTGGAAGAAACATACAAAGGAAAATTGGATTAGGATCTGGTTA
The DNA here is from genome assembly GCA_025920805.1 of Petroica traversi. Lineage (NCBI taxonomy): Eukaryota > Metazoa > Chordata > Aves > Passeriformes > Petroicidae > Petroica > Petroica traversi. The sequence goes on along the minus strand of JAHLSL010013522.1, from coordinate 420,335 downwards.
GTATGATTCACACAGAGACCACAGACCTTCCTGTTGAGTCACAAGGTTCAGAGTGGACCCCCTTGCTTTCAAAACTCCTTATGGAGCCTCAGGGCAACTGGGCCCATCTTAGTTTCATACTTGGACAAAGGTATGAGTCTAATGAAATTATCTCTGTGAAGTTTGTACTAATTAATATTGAGTAGCTATATAGATTAATAATGTTTCATTAGAATTAATTCAGCGTGCTACCAGTGACTTACCGCAGGGATCTCTCTGCCTTGGGCAGGGAAGGCTATCTCGCGTAAGGAATCTCAAACCTGAAGAGGCATCCCTGCTCAAGGGGAGACTCATGGGTGCTGCAGTTCTGCTGCAGCTGAGGGAGAGCTCAAATTTGGCTGATCTGAGAGTAGTATTTATAGAATGAAGTAGTTGGCTGTTAGTCAATAGTGTAGAAAAGATACATGTTTTTGGTTTAGCTCTCATATCTTGCTCTGTACTTAGATTATCTTGCATTTTTGGGCTTTGAGATGACCTTTCAAAATATGTTTCTGAGGTGTCTTCATTCCCTTGTGTGTAAGGCAGGATTCCCAGCCCCCCGGCTCACACAGGGATTGGGACTTGTTGCACCTTCATCAGCATAAACCAAAGTATATCCTGTGGTCAGGCTTCTGTAGGAATGAATTGTCAACTGTAAAGTGTTGGTTGAACTCTTCACATTTTTCCACTTCCTGAGAGATGCCAGTTCTCAGCAGCTCCTCCCCACTCAGCAGGAGGAAGGGCAGTGCCACTGAATCTGCTGGAGGAGGATTGGATGTGACCGGGGGCCTCTCGGATCTCACACATCCCCAGGGACCCTGCTGAGCGAGGGCTTTGCAACACAGGCTGTGCCACAGGTTTGCACAGTCCTGACCCAATGAACTTCAACCTGCTGGTCTGGGGGCACTCCAGAAAAGGGAATTGCTAAGTCATGTGTAGAGTCTGTAAGGAAAAAAATAACAGTTTGCTCACACAAGAACTGGAAGTTAAGTTCAAAGCATGGCCCCTTGCTGGTGTGAATGTCTGCAGCTCTCTGGAGCCTGCTGCAGTGACAGCTGCTGATGCTTCTCTGCATCCCCCAAGTAGGTTCTTTGCTCATTCGTATCTGTTAGAAATGCTGCAGGGAATGTAGAGTTACGCGTAAAGGATTTCTACTACAGTTGCACTCAGAATTCATCTTTCGAGTTGGTTTCAAGTTTAGATCAGGTTTGACAAATTTTTTATTTTGCCCAGACTTTTCAAGGAGAAAGGTGCTGCACAGCACCAAAAACTGATCATCCATGTTAAAATTTATTTGGAATCTAGGTATTAATAATTGCAAAAGCAGTGAAATAATGACTAGTGACTTTATAGTGTTCCAGTGTAAACAGATAACAAGATGGATGCTGAGCCTGTGTGTTGCCATTGTTGCCTTTCTTATTTTTAAGGACTGTTAATTTTAATATAATCTGTTAGGGAGTCTTGAGCTTTATAGTATATGTAGAAAACTGTTGGCCGTGAAAAATAGTGCAGCTGTGTAAAGTGCAACTTCCAAAATAGTCCAAAGGCTCAGATCCTCAGCTGGGGGCATCTTTGCTGCTACCAGTACTCATATTCATTAATGTAATATTCTGATGCCCCTTAATTAGTCCTCTTTGAGTGATAGTAGCAGCAATAAAATTTTGGTGCCCTAAAAGTACTTTTGCCTCAGAAGACATGGAGCTGAAGTTAACAAGAAATGCAAGGTTCAAGACCAGAAGTACTGGAGGTGTTTTTCTCAGCATGAAAGTTGAAAATCTTGGTTTATGTTAGCCTGAATTTTATTCCTGGCATATGCAATATAAGGCATAATATTGCAATGAATAAAATGAATATATTGTTTCCAGACTCTCAAAGCCTGTTTATACGATATAAAACAGCACATCTTACATCTCCTGAGCGGGACCAATAGCAAAGAATGTTCTCCAAAAAGATTCCTTGGCGTGCTCCAATGATAGCACCTTCCAGAAGCTGGGATATATGAAAGTGGGAAGCTTTGGAATTATACAACAGTGACAGTTTCCTGGTTATTTGCAATACCTGGTTAATGTATAGAGAGTCAGAGAACAGAGAAATGGAATATGGATTTATCAGTATCAAATAGATTTATAGATATAAATGTATGTATAGATTTATTTCCTAGTCTCCTGAGAATTCCTTGGCTTAGTTGCAAGAAATTCACTGTATTACTTTTGTGCTATAAAGTTAAAACTACAGCTTCCTAGCAAATAGAAATTATTCTCTTTTCAACATGGTTTAAAGCTAACCTGGTACTGTGCAGTACATGCACACAGCTTTTAACAGCTTCAGTTGATCATAGGTATTATTTCATATTTAAGCAGAGTTGTACTCTCTGACCATCCCCTTAAAATAAGCCAAGATAAAAGAAATATTTTTTCCATTTTAAGCAGTCATTAGGCATTACACAACTATTTCCTTTATATTTTCTAGTTTGCCAGAACCTCATTGAAATTAAGTGTGGTAAGTGTGGCTAGTCTGTTGTTTTCCAATAAGCTTTTCTCTATCTGTTTATAAATCTACCAAAAACTTCATTTCTGAGTTTGTATGCTCTGGGGGTGTCAGTAAGCACTAACTGAGATTCGTATTTTGTTCTGAGATATCTGTGAGGAGCATAGTTGTGCAGTCACATCCTGCTAGGATTTCTAGTGTCTTTACTAGAGTACATAGCTAATCCCAGCTCTTGTAATAATCAGTGGAATTCTCTCTTTGGGAACTGACAAAATCAGTCCAAGTGCAATCCTAAGAGTAAGATGTAATTCCTACAATGTCTAGGTTGTCTGATTGAAAATGAATGTGTGTTATAAACTTGCTTGAGTACAAACCAAGCTGTGTTTCAGCAAGAACTTAAGCACAAGCTTAACTTAAAATTCTCTTGATTATAATAAGATACATTTGTGTGTTGCGCATGCAGAGCCTGGGTTTTCAATGAAATAGATTCCATGGAAGTCAGTGCCTGTGCTCTCCCTAGGCATTTCCGATAAACTGGAATTCAGCTGGTTAGGATTGTCAGATACACCTTCTGTGTCCAGCTGCTTATCCGTGTGTGCCTGCATCCCTCTGCAATCCCTCCCCTAAATTCTGCTCAAACTATTTTGGACTATTGCTCAGAAGTCACGGCTTATACAGCTACCGTAACAGTGTTTACAACCTTTCTTTGTGACTTTTAAAATGTTTTTAAATGCTTTGACTTGAAGGAAAATAACAAGTCCTTTATTTCTATGAACTAGCCTTCAAATCTGAGGAGGGAATAATAAGTTTTTCATAACAGTATGCTTCAAATTACTTAAAAGAACGATTTCCAGTACATAAAAGAGCACAGCATCTATCATAGACCTATATTCACCCAAAGTAAAAGAATAAAAAGAACATATTTTTGAGTTACCGGTTCTTCTGTCATATTCTAAGGAATCATTGCTATTTTTACTAGATCATGCTCTTAGTTTGTTTTTTTTTTATCAGCCCGTCTTGAAAGCTTCCAGTTAATGTGTTCTGAGGTTACTTCTTGAGAGTTAATTATTTGTCTCTAATGTCTCTTCACTTCAAATGCCCTAGACCTTGTCTCCTTCTTAAATTTACATTTTTTATGTAGCATTTGATCTAGTTTTCAAATTTTCCATATAGAAATGATTGCTTTTTACTAGAAAGTGATTTTCATTGTTTTCAAGGAGAATAAATGCTTCATTCAAAGTTATATATGGTGACATGAAGGGCTTTTATAAATCAAAGATCTTAAAGAGCATCTTAATTCTCTTTTTTAAACATTAACTTCATTTTTCACATACACTAATTTCCCATGATAAGTTAATGTGGATATCCTATTGAAGCTCAAGGGGCAGATCCTCCCAAATCCCACTTCACTACCAGCAGGTAGCCAGTTCTTTGAGCTCTCTTGTCTCCTAAGTTCCTCTGGATCTGAAGTACAGGCTTCTGCGTTCCTCCACGAGTTATAGAGGTAACAGGAATTTGCAGTTTTTTAGTTCTGGCATCTTAACTGTGTGACTGTGACATGGTAGAGATTCATTATCCTCTTTGTCTCCCATTCATGTACACAGAGCTGAACTTCATAACACCAGAAAATAGCCACAGTCCCACCAACCAGAGGACTCATGGAAAAAAAAAATCACTCCAGTTTTTTTACCTTAAAAAGTACCAGTGTCCTTAAAAGCATCACTTTTTCAACACCCGAATGTTTTCCCTTTTCTGCTCTTCAGCTGGGTGGGTAAGTGGGGATCCTTGGAGTGTCTGTGCATCAAGCAATTGAGTGCTGGAATGGAGTTCCGAATGCTGTTTCTGTTGTGTTCAGGGAAAGAGAATTCATTGCTGAAAATCAGTTTTAGAACAAGAATTACCTTATCAAGGATCACATAAGAAATGTCCTGAATCCATAAATCAAATAATGATGTTTTTGTGTATGATCCGTTACCTATATCAGCATGATTACTTTATTTATGGCCCTTTTTAAGGAAGCTTAGGTTCACTGTTCATTCATGATTTTCCTTTCTAAGTTTAATTGTTGTGTTTCTCTTGCACTCTGGAGTCTTTTTCCCCTGAGCAGGCAGGTTTCTTTATCCCCACCTTTAAATGGCATAACATCATGTTCTTGAAAGTCATTCTGTGTGGTCATGTAGCCAGAAACATAGATTTTTTGTTCCAGCTCTTCAGTGATGTTGAAGAATTTTTAAGTATACATTCCTAGTGTATGACCTCTTTGGCTGTATGGTGTTTATTAATATTACAGCAGCAGCTAAGAGGAAATTACATCAGTAGATAAGATGAACTGAGCAATAGCAGAAGCTTTATTCACACTGAATACACTATTCATTTACACAGAAAGATCATTTCTCAGTTCAAAGAGGAATATACTAATTTAAGTCTAACTTCACCCATATGTCAAAATCTCTACAGAAACAAAGCTTACCACTGTGCAGAGATCCTGTAAGAAATACATTCTCCTTTGTGGATGGGCACATGGTAGGTGCATCAAACCTTGGAGCTCTTGTTTTTCCTGACAAGCACTCTTTTAATATCAGAATATATTTCAGTTTAGTCAATTTGCTGTTTTAATGTAAAGTGACCTGAAATAGGTGTAAAATTGAGAAAATACCATAGTTAGTGGTCTTCAGGTTCACTCCCATCTAAACCTAAGCTATGGGTTTATTACTCATTTAATCTTATTAAAAGGTGTTTTTACATTACACTGAAGAAGTAAAAGTTCAAAATACACCTCCATGAAATAAAATCATATGAAAAAAATTAAGTGAACATTGGGGATAATGATGGATCCCAGGCACAGAAAGTTAAAAGGAGTTCTCTGCTTAGGTGCACAAGAAAAAGCAGTGTGAGGCCTCAGAGCATTGAAAGGGGAGGGAATTCCTGTAGAAATTGCTGTCCTTTCTGCCAGATCCTGTCGAGCAGAGATGGTAACTACCCCTATCCAGAGAGTGCTCAGCACAGCCACCCACCCTGCCTATGCTGTGCTTGCTTCTGTGACGGCACACAATGGGATTCCATGGGTTCATTTATATTTAAATCCACATGCTGTCTGCCTTTGATCACCTCTGCTGGTATAAATCAGGACCTATCAATGGAAGGCCCTAAATAAGTGGGTCCTGTGGATGACAGTCTTGTACAGTCATGTGTCTCCACTCAGGTCATGTCACAGCACCATCATTGCTGCTCCTGCAGGCCAGAGCAAGGTCTTTTTCCTCAGCCATATATTAGCCATAAGCATTAGTGCAATTAAACATTAGAAAGGGAGTTGTAGCAAAATAATGATTTCATCCTGAAGCCATGTGGAGTTTGTAGAAAACCTGTCTTCTGACACGACTGACTTCTTGACATTGTTGGCACACCAGGTGAATATCGTTCTCCGATAAACACTTTGGAGTTCCTCCAGGTTGATTTGCTTATTCTTGGAAGTTTTTGCTAGTGATGTATATATTCTAATTTCACCATGTAAGCGAAGATGGAGGAGGATTGGGAATTATCAGCTTCAGAGGGCAGTTCATTTTCTAAGCCCTTAATTCTTACATTTAAACCAAGGAGTCAGGGAAGAGTAACAGAACTGGCAAGAACTCATACTCTGCTGAAAGAAAAAAATAATTTAAGCCGGGAAGATTCTGATGTAGGTAGAGTGATGAGTGAAAAGCAGTTTTGTTTTGTTTATAGACCTGCTAGGTTTTATTGGCATTTGTTGCTCTTTGGGTGCGTATATTTATTTATTTTTGCCTAGCTATTTGTTAGCCTGTAGCTACTTGCCAGGATTTAGAAAGAAGAAAGTTTGCTCAAATCACTGGCTATATTGCAGATAGATTTGACCCAGTGTGTTTGCTCTGTCATTTGAGTGCAGTGTAGACATGGTTATTGGTGTGTCTTCCTCCCCAGCATTACGTAGTACATTTTTTGTCTCCAAAGAGAGGAGAATTTGACAAGGAGAGCCGAGAAGCATCTGGCTCTTTCCTGTTGTTCTCTCTCTGTGTTACTGAGAGTACGGCAGGCTCGTGGACAGCTCTAAATTTAGCTGCTAATTTTCATCTTAGGAGTCAGTTCTGCTTAGATTTTGGCTAGAGGGGAGATGAGAGTCCTGGGTTTGGTACCTACTGAATTGCATCCCCCTGGGGAACATCCCTGAATATTTTTTGTAAAGTCCTCAGATGTTTCCAGGTTTTAAAACCCCAGCTAAGTCCTGGTCTGACTTGTTTTTCAACAGTTTAAGAATTAACTTGTTCAGAATATGATTTAATTTCTCTGAATCCCTTTAAAAGGGATAGTACAAAAGGCAAAATTACATGCCTTGGTGGTCTTTTTACACACAGATGTGTAGGCAAGAGAGTTTTTCCAGGGGTTACCATCTTTCTTGACACAGTTAATTAGAATTCATTAGTGAATCTCCATGTTTGTGGTCGCTGGTCAAATATAAAGAGACCTTTAAACTGGACAGAGATGGGCAGAATGGCATTCTCTTGGAGCAAAAATATCCTCCCTTACACTTCCTGTAACCTGGCTTTGAATGACATTCATTGTATGCCTACTTGATAGGTAAATGTTTTGGATCACATTTGACATTTGCCCATAGCTGGAAAACAGGAGAGCAGATTCCCCAAAGCAAACACTGAAATCCAAAAGGGAGATGTCATACCTACTGTATGGTTCCATCAGCAAAGTGCTTCCTATATACCAAAGTATTTAAATAAGATTATAGGTCATATGTTTACATATCCAGTGTATATATAAGACTGATGGTAGTATGGTCATAATGAAGTGGCACCTGCATTACCGGTACTGCCTTCCAAGCTTTCACTGAAGTTTATCCTTTCTACTCAAATTAATTTCTCGTGTGTTCTAAAATAATGAGAATATTTGCAAAATATGTAGAATAACAATATGAATTCTCAAAATCTACGTTTTCAGGATCAGAAAGGCAAGGATATTCGAGTAAGTAATATTCGAGTCAGATATTAAACAGACAAAACTAGTGTAATTCCTAGATTTCTAGGGAGCAACTCCAATTTGCAGCAGTCAAAGATCTCTCCCAGTTTCATTGAAACAGTAATTTTCGTGCAAAACACATCAGACAGCACAGGATTCCAGTAGTTCTGGCCCATTTGTCTGCTGCTGCTAGGAAGTTGTTTATTCTTTTGTATCACTCTCTGCTGACGTCTGCTCACTGAACAATGTCATCAAATTTCCTCTTTTTTGGCTTGTGGAAAGTAGCTCCCCCACCTTATGCTCAGGCTTTGCTGCGTGGAGATCCGTGGAGCCGGATGCACCCAGCTGACAGGCTGTAGGGTTAAATGCAGCAGAGCTAAATAAATAAAGTAGCTGTTCAGTTGTGAACTAGAGCTGCCTGCTTGCCAGGGGGATAAAGCTGACAGTTCAAACATTGAGCAGTGATAAAATACTTGTTTCAGGTTGTGGGGTTTATTAATGGCTTTTGGGTTTGTTTTTTTTCCCATGAGTTTATGTTAGCAGCTTCCTGAAGCAGCCTGAAATAGTTTCTAATGTGGTGCTCTGTGTTGTATGTGTGAAAACACCTCTGTCAGGTATTCACAGCATTCTGCTGCTGGTGCTGTAGCTCTGCAGGCAGAGGAGCTGCCAGCAGTGTGTTCATCAATAGCTCTCTGCTGCCAGAGCAGCAGTCTGGTGCTGAGCTCAGGGGTGCTGACACTCTGCCAGGGGGCTGATCCCCTTACGTTTTTGGTTTGCCCTTCTTCTGGCCATGCCACAGTGTCATCAACTTCCACTTGGGCAAGCAGCAGCGATAAGCAGAGCAGACCTCAGTTCAGCAGCTCTTCCAATCAAAGCTTGGGGCGCTTTCATTGATAACACCCACATTGTCAAATTGGCCTCCTGTCATCCAAAGCAAGAGGGAGCACCTGTTGTTAGAAAACCCACCCAACCTTTGTAAAATAGGGCATGCTCTATGCTTTATGGTACCTGAGCCTTGTGCTCCCCTATCCTTTGTAGGTCTGTCATGCTCCAACTGGTTCCCCCAGCTTAGTGTTGCTCTGTCTCGGAATTCTATTTTTTCTTTCTCCAAAGAGCCTGTATACTTGGCAAAGAGCATTTGATCACTTCATGAAAACAGTTATTGTAAGGATTCTCGTGGAGATCCTTTATTAAAACAAAAAACAAGACAACACCACCCCCCACGAAACAAAACAAAAACAAAACCCAAACTAAACCAGAAAAATACACCCAAACACCAGAAAAATAAAAATCCCACAACATAGAACATTTGGAGTCACCTTGCAGAGCACTGTAAAAATGCAGGAGTATCTGATGACAGACAGAGCTACAGGGTACGCTGGAGTGGTTTATAGGAACTGTTCCACCATTTGGGGGCATTGAGTTTGTCTTTATTTTTTAAAGGTTTTTATTAAGGTATAGCCAGAACATTTTGCTTACTGCCTTTCTCTACTAAATTCAGTTTTGTTGCACTGTCTCACTGATGCTTGCAGTTACTGGAAATAGTCCGAGTGTGTGAAGTACTGAGTGTGGAGCATGTGAGCTGTCACCTCATTGAAATGCTGAGTTCTTGTCATCATTTCTGACATCTTCATGCTTGGATCTCTACAGAGACAAAAATGCTGTTTGTCTCAGAGTATCTTCCATTATAATGAGAAAGGAATATAAGAGGGTTTGCTTGCAATACCAAGTTGCTGTTCTTGCAGCATCCTGCATCCCTAGTGGGGCCCATAGTCAGTATAGAGAGAAATTGACTGGGTGCAGTACTCAGCCATGGGTACCTGTGTGAATCTGCCTTACATCTCCAGGTGTGGGCTTGCATTTTGAATGGGCTTGTCCCAATAAAATCATACCAATGCATAACATGAACATTTTCCAAGACAGGCTGCCAGGTCAGATAAGATGTGGTCGACTTGCACTTGAGTCAGTTAAATCCTTGCAGTGCAAACCTTGCTCTCTGCATAAGTGAAAATAAAGAAGTTCATCTCGTGCCTGGCACAGAGTACAGGACCCACATCAGTCACCTTCCAATTTGGAACAAGCACTGTCTGCTGAGAGAGACTCAGGAAAGAAGCAGGAAAGGAGATGGCTGCAGACAATGTGTTCAGTGCCTAGGCAAAGGTAACACTTCAGCCAAACAACTGGCAGGGGGTTCTCTCTCTTTGTTTCTCATCTGCCCTTCTTCCTCTCTGTGTATTCCCTGTTCCCTCCTCTCCATGTTTGCTGAGGATCATCCTGTATCTCTGGACCTTTCCATCGGATAACAGTGGTAGTGTTTGATTCTTTTGACCTCTGTCCCCCCTCCATTACTATTCTGTTTGCAGAACTGTCCCTTTAATTTTCTCCTGTGCTCTTTTCCATTCCCCTTCACCGCTTCTGCTGAAGTTTGAACCTCTAATGGTGTTGCAGCCAACAAAAATAACCTTCAGAGTTACATTTCCTCCATGGCAAAGGTGGAGAAAGCTCCCAGATGCCTGTGTGGACTGTAGGGCTGGATAGACCTCAGCATCATTGGGGAGAGGGCACCAGGGGGGCTGTGCCCCCCATGCTCTCTGCAGAGCTGTCTGCAAATGGGCTCTGTGAGCACGGGTGGCCCAGCAAGCCTAAAACACTCTGTTCCTTATCCTGCAGTGCAAGAGGAGAGCTCAACAAATTGTGTCTTCAGGGCATCCTAGTACCAACCTTCTTCCTGAGACCCTTGACAGGGACTGAGCCAAAGGGCTCAAAATCTGAGCCTTCTGCTTTCTGCTCCTGGTTAAATTTATTCATAACTTGCCCTCATGGAGATTTATAAATACGGGTGCAAGCTAAAACTCCTGAAAAGATGTCATTCATTTTATTTCTAACAAATAAATTCCAGATGTTTGCCTCTAACTCCACGAGTGCTGATATGATCAGCATGGGGCTCCAGTTGTTCAGTCTTGTGTTAGATGACAGAACAGAGAGGGAAATGAATGCTCACCATTGCCACTGGTTTGCAGTCAAAGGGACACAAGTTTTGCTAACAAGGTGAAGCTGAGAGAGTTCCAGATGAGACTAGGAGGGTTGTGTTGAGAAAACAACTGGCTGGCACCGCAGTGATGGAACAGTAGGAACTAGATTTAAAAGGAAATGAAAATAATCTTTTATGACAGAAATGGTGTAAATAATGGAACATTTCAGAAAGTATGCTATCATGTACTGCAAAAATAGGTCTGTACTTATTATAAGGTGTTCCTTGCTGCAGACTCTGTGAAAAGCTTCTTATGTGGGAAACACTAATTTGCATAGTGCTGCTTGCAAAGTCTGTAGCTTAATTCTCAAAGTCAAACTTGGGTGAAGAAGAGTTTTTCTTTGACTGGCAAAGCCAAGAGATTATTCTTACTCTAGAAAAAATAGCAAGACAGTCCAATGTTAGTCCTGGTAATTCTTTATGCCCTATGTGCCCTGCAGATTAAAAAAAAAAAAAATAGAATGGGCTAAAAATACAGAGCAGAATTTCAAAGCAAAATCATCAGTTAAGGTATTAAATTGTCATAAGCACTGTAAAATTCTGTCTTGAAACTGGGTCTGAAGTAGAAATGTAATATGTGCAATGTGAGTTGGGAAACCCATGGCTTCATATTTACAGTATCAGAAAAATATTTTTCCCAACATGGGCATGTTTCTCTTGTAAAAAATTTAAATTAGTCTTAAATGTTGTAAGCAGTATTAATTTATGGCACAAACAAGCCATGCTTCCTTTCCAAAGAGCACATGGGTAGCAATGGCAGGGCTGTGTTATTTAGGCGTAAAGAAGGGCATGAGGCCAAAATACCACACCCAGTTGGCAATGGATTTGTTGGATTTGCTGGACAAAGGAACTCCCAGGTTATCAATTCCTCAGCATTCAGGGCCAGCTGAGCAGAGAGGGAAGGACACCAGAGTCATGATGGACCTTGGTTTGTACAAGTTCCCTCTTTAGCTTTTGTGTGGAACTCAGGAGAGGAGATGTGCAAGGACACAGAATCCGAGCAGCAAACGCACCAGATAACCTCTTCCACTCCCAGGAAATTGTCAGTTGTGTCACAAAACCACTGCAAATCTTGCTTGCTTCATCTGGAAAGTATTTCTGGGTACAACCTCATACTGTGGCCTGCAAATTTTGTTACTCTGTTTTGGTGGGGAACATACTGTGAGTAATTTATGTCTAATGGAGTAGTGGTTTGATGCCACCTCTAATGTGTTCCTGCAGTTTCACATAAGGGTTTTTTTTTATGTTGGAATATATTTGAAGGTTCTTAGCGAAATTAGATTACAGAATATAACTGGATTAAATTATGTGTCTCATAGTGTGTTCTGAAGTCATCCAGACTACAACATATTGGTTCAAACTAAGCCGTGAAGAAAACAATTAGAACTGTGGTATTCCATGGCAGGTGCTTAGACTGTACATGGTAGTGGCTCACAGAGTTAGTCAAAATATATTCCTGCTGCAACCTATTACTGAAATGATAAAGTTCAACACTGAGCAGCACACCATTTGTTTTGTCTTTAGAGGATGAGGACAAAAGAGATGCAGAAAAAGCTGCTAACCACACAAATATGAATGTGGTAAGAACATTTGTCCTGGCTTAAAGGAGCATGCAAACGCATAAAACAAATCAAATTAAATTTCCCATGGTTGAGAAAAGCTTCCATAATCAAGGACACTGTTCTCTCCTGCATCTGTAGTAAGTAATTACAGCCTTATGCTCAAAGTTCATAGAGGAAGAAAAAGAAATCAGGTGATATATCTGAGTAATAAACTTTTCAAGAGTCAGGTCTACATCATTCTTCAGTGAGTTTATAGATTTACTTTTATTTTTTTAATTCTCAAAGTGACCTATAGTTTTACTCTAGCTTTATTGGAACTGTTAATAAAGTGAGATTGGTTTTTCCTTTCTGTTGCTTGCATGAGACAGACTTTATACTAAAAAACTATTTGTCTTTGACACCTAATTTATTTGTAATGGGTTATGTTTACTGATTCACACGGGCTATCTTTCCTATTAAACTGGTTTATAGAAATGCAGTGTAATTTTAACACAAAGCAGTAGTTTTATTTTATTCTAATTCTACAAATTTCCAGCTAGGTTTTGTGTCCTAGAAGTCTGGCTGAGCTCAGTCAGGCCATGAAACTGCACTCAATTGCATATTTCATTAATAGAATTTTTCTGTTTGCTTTGGACATTCTTCCTAGTATTTCGTAGCTTGGGGGAAAAGGCAAAAGAAAATAAATGAGTACAGTTGGTTTTTTACTCAGCTTTGCTGGGGATACAGAGGAGTTTCTCTTCTGCCTGTTGCAGGCAGATCTGAGGAGCTCTAAGTCCCTAGAGTTTGGTCGTGCAGATACAGCATCCATCCTCCCCAAGGGAGGACACTGAGGTTTGCAAATTAAGATTTCCTGCTAAAATTTCTGGTAAAAGCTCCCAGCCAGAGCTATCAGCAGTCTGGATCACTGTCTGGGAAGAAGCACTTGGTGCAGGGGAGGAAGAAGGAAATGGTGACTGTGAACTTATTAATGGTGTTGCCAGACAGGACTTTAAGGTCTATTTTCTCTTGTTTATTCTTTGGCATAAAGCTTTCACGCTCTCAATAGAAGGCCCAGGCATGCTGCATCCTTTCCTTAGAAAAACCAGCAGAGTGAGAAACATTCTGAATAGTTGCAAAACAGATTAAACAGGCTCATTCGATGCCAGAATTCGGATCTCGAGGGAGACTGATTTTGGATAGAGGCCAGTTTTCCTTGCAGCTAATCATGGGGGTTTTGCATAGGTGGACACTATTTAGTTATATAATGAGTAAGTGGAGCCTCTCTCTTTCATATTGCTCCTTTTAGTCCATCACTGTTACCCAAGTCGGATTGAGGATGTCACTGCCTGACTGAAAGGTGCCCTGTGAAGCTCTGTGCCATGTGACAGAAGAGCCACCTGTGCACAGCTCCAGCACTGGTTTCTACTGTAAAACATTTGTGCCACTTTCAGTTCTCACACCAGACCTTTTTAGATGAGACAGATAAATTTAGGTGTCAATAAAATGGTGCAGAAGGTGGTAGGCACCTCCTGATCCTAATATTTGAGAAGTTGTTTTTGCTGCTCTGTTCTCGGCTTGGCTCTGCTCAAATTTTGCAGTTCTTACTGGGAGGAGCAGAGAACCTGCTCCAAAGCTTTCCAAATATTTCAAACTTTGTGACTGCAGCAGCTCTCTGTGAAAAAGCTTCACTGATGTCATATGATGCCATACAATTTGTAAAAGTATTTGATGCAAGTATCTCTAGATGATATCTCTCTTTCCTGGAAATCTCAAGGTTAAATAATTTATATGAGGCTATTCAACATCTATAGGTTATTATCTGGATAATTATGGCCCATGTACCTTATTTGAGAAATGCTAACATGGTACCTGGAGAGAGTATATTTGGACAGTTTGGCAGGATTTCATCTTAAGTGGATATTTGATACCCAGCTGGATTTGTTTCCCAATTAAGGACTTCAATGTCCGAGTGCTTTATGGGCTTCCTTGATGATGGGTTGTTTATTAAAGAGCTGCCTTGTGGAAGACTCCTCTGCTGAAGCCTTGGCTGCCACAGCTTTTATCCTGTGAAACTTTACTAGGAGTTGGTAACATATTGATTGCTTGTGCATTTCTATGCAGAAAATCATGCTGCTGGTACAAAATAATAATTTGTTTTGTACCAGCAGCATCTTCTTTGGCATATCCAGCAGTTCTTTTGTAAAAGAAATGCTGCTCATAGGCAGAAGATGCAGAGGTTGCTTTGTATCAAAGATAATAGTATAATTGCACAGAATTTTTCATTTAAACGAAATAAAATGGAGTTTGCTACCACAAATAGCATGAAATTATATTTACAAGAAAACTAGAATGAAAAACTGCTTTGTTGCAATAAATTCTACTTAATTGCAGTTCTAATTGCAATGAAAATCCCACTTTATTATAGACATGCAGAGTTAGGGGGATTGGCATAACTTAAAGAAGGTTCTACTTTACTTAAGAAAAAAAAAACCGTGATCCCATCCCAGGCATGTGATATTTAACAAGCCCTGTGGGCTGGCAGAAGCACTGTGTCTTACTGAACCAGTCAGGCAGAAAACCAGTGTCAGGTTTCAAACTTCCCTGTAGGTCCTCAGGAATGAAGAGGCATCTGTATTAGAGGGAGCCAGTCACTCATCCCCTCAGCCAGTGGAGTTCCTAGAGGTCAAAAGAAAGGGATTCCCAGGACTCTTAAATCTTTTTGTCTGTTTTCCTCCTTATCATAAAACCTGAAGTTAGTCTGTTGGATTGGTTAGAGCTGTGAACGAGTAAAATTAATGCTAAACCTCAGAGTGAAAACAAGAATGTACTAGTGTGAATTTCCTCATGTTTTTAAAAAAGACATCTTGAATATGCCTGCAGTCTCCAGTCTTCATTTTTTTGGAGTCAAAGTTCCCTATTTAGAAAAGGTTTGACTGCCAAGAACTCTTGGTTTTCTCAAGTAGCAGTTGACAGTTCCACTCAGTCTGAGAAACATGTATTCAATAGACAAAAATACAGTTATGTTTATTATCAGTATTGAACATTTCTCCTTTGCTGTACTGGCTGCTGTCCCACTGACTTTCTATTTATTCTACCTGCAAAATCCCATCTCAGAGACAGCACTTTTGCTGTCACTCAGAGCAGTTCCCAGGCAGGTACTGGACAGAGCACAAGTGAGTTTGTGCATCCTGAAGGTGGGCAGAGCCCATCTCTTGGACTCTAAAGAATTCTAGGGATGTCCAGCAGGTTCACAGACACCTGAGTGAGCTGTATGAAGATACTGTGAGTGGCAGATGGGTGGAAAAATAGGAGGGGAGGAAGAGAAGGAGGCAGCTCCATACTGTCACTATCCAGTCTTGGAGGACTAAACTGGCACATACAGGATGCCCACTTATGCAGAGACTGGAGATTTTTAAGATAGAGATAACAGATGGCAGCAGGTAGAAAAAGTTGCTGTGGTCAGTAAAGCCTGAACTGTGTCAGCACAAAAAATGTGTTACTAGTGACAATAAAAAAAGCAAGTTTATTACTTAACAAATGGAGGTTTAGGAAAAAACAGAGATCTGCTAGGAAGCCTAGCAGATGCACTGACTGAATTATGCTATTTTTGGACTGTACTCTCTTGCTTTGCATGGTCTGTTTGTGACAATTGCACTGTTGGTAGATCAAGCTGTTAAAAACGAGGTCCTTTTCTGTTAAAGTTAAAAGGTTTTTAATAAAAAATCAACAAGAAAAGACAAAGACAAGGTAAAGGAATTACAGCGTCCCTGGACGCCGGGTGCACTTGGCACAGAGCCAGAACACACCTTCTCCTAGAGAGAGACTTTCTTTAAATACTTTTTTCAGTTAGTCCTTTATCAATTTCCGGCACAGGAATCTCTTATCCAGGAACACCTTGACAGAGGTAGAAGTTTGCATAGTCATTGGCAGAGGAGTCTCTTATCCAGGAGCACCTTGCCAGGAGCAAATCGCCCTGCCTAAGGGGGGCTTGTGAGTGATATTTAACATAACTGTTAAGTAAAACTAGAATGGCTACATTTCTACACAAACACTGCGTGTACAAGGATCAATATTATATACATAATATTCATTATTTGCGAAAAACCAACACTATAATATGCATTTATAACAAACCCCCCTTTTCCTTTTTATAATTCATTTGGTTTGAG
>JAHLSL010013522.1:381043-394109 GCA_025920805.1 Petroica traversi | reverse complement strand
AATCCCTTTTACTAAGGATTTTTCCCTTCCCTGGAACCCAGTCCCAGTGTTCCCCGGGGGATTTTTAACTCTTTCGCTTCGTTTCCTCGCTGACCGCGCTCCTCGCGGAGAAACGGAACTGCAGCACTCGGAAACCGCCGCAATCGCTCCGCAAGTCTGGGATATCCAGCTCGTGTCTCACACACACACCATTCAATCCCCCGTATCTGCCGCCCCGCCCGGCCAGACTCACCAATCTGCTGGCTCAGGCTCCGTGCACGAAGATTTGTGGGGCTCGTTACCGCGGTTTTTCCTTCAGGGAATTCTTTTGTTTTCTCTGTCCCCTCTTGTTCAGGGGTCTCGACCTGCAGCAACCGGTCCTCAGGAGAAACGAGTGGGGTCCGCCTGAGTTCAGGCGGCGGCGCCTCCCCAGCTCCGGGTCTCCCAGGGTTTCGGGATCAATTTAAAACAGGAAATAGATAAAAGGAAAACTATACCGGAACAAAGCATCAGGTGATCTGCAGGCCTTGTGATATAGAATGTGATATAGATGTAAATCTGTATTGTTTTGTTGAGAGAGATGCATCAGTGAGAAGACCATTTAGATTAATCTAAATGCTAGATTTTATCAAAGCACTGAGTCAGGATGCTACATTATGAGTTCAGAGTCTGTGACATTTGTCTACATCTTTTATGAAGCAGAAATAGGAAAAAAATATCAAGGACTGGAATAAGAGGTTTCATCCAGGTTGAAGAGCAGTTTTGGTAAATTTTAATAGCCTTTCCGAATTCATGTCTTTGTATTTCAGCAAAGAATAAACTGTCTCTGTACAGCATAGGGTCTTTGAAGGCCAAGTTTACCTTTGTCCTTGAATCTGTTGAGCAAAGGCAGAAACCTTGGACACTTCGTTCTCTCTTATTCTTTATTCAAACTCTTGTGGCCTCCTAACAACAAAAGAAGGAGCTGCACAGGGCCAAACTCCCATTTCATTTACACTGAAGTAAATCCAGCATATTTTCCTTGTATTTGATGGAATTGCTCTGGATTTCACTGTTGCTAACCAGGTGGGAATTTAAGCCGTGGACTGTAAAATTAATTTTATCCTCTGAACAGTTGTGCCTGATAGAAAGATCTGCTTGGAGAGCAGTCTATGTTACTTGCACTGATGTTGAGTTGGTAACAAAAGAGTGCTGTCAAAGTCTGCAAGGAAGACATGAACAGTTATGTTCAGTGTCTAGCAGAAAGTGCATGGAAAATAGGAAGCTGAGTCTTCAGTCATCTACGTAGGTGCATTTTCTCGGAGAAAGAAATAGGTGAATTAACATGGATTGGATTAGTATTCATATACTCTAGAAAGTGATAAATGTTATGATAAGCAAAGAAAAATGTGAATTGTGAAAGCTTGATTCTGAACATGGAGACTTTCTTGCTACTATGAATCACAAAGCCCCTCTCTGTTGAGAAAGAGGCACCATGCCTGTATGACCTGGCTGGAAAAGATCCTGTACCTTGTCATGCCAGTTCATAGGAAATTGTTTATTTCTCAGCTTTCAGCATCAAGGAAGATTTGGCTAAGATTTCTGAGAAAGTTTATTATCGTGCAGAATTCAAATTTCTGCAACAAATAGAACCTGAATCAATAAAAGTTTAAGGGATGGTATAAATCTCTGAGTTCATTTGAGCTTTTGTTTTTGGGATGATAAATCTGTGTTTAAAATGGTAGGTTAAGAGAAAGGATAATTTTTCCTTTGTAAAATGAATTTCTGTTTTTCTTAGAATTACAAAAATTATGTTAGCAGTCCTGTGGCTTCCAACATACCTTGATAATGAAGACTGTTAACTTTTACTGTGATGAGTCAACTCATGCAGATTCATATCATGTACCTAGTATATGTAGACAACATAGGTATGTATTTTAAAATCAGATAAAAAAATTTGGTGATATCTTAAAACATCTATGTGAGGAAAATGATGAATTGTGCTGGCTGTATTCTGTTAGGACAAGCAATGAAGTCATGTGTCTCATCACTGTAGTTATTTGTCGTATATTACAGTGAGTCAGAGATTCTGCCTGTCTCCCCACTGAACACAGATGTTGCCCTCCAGCAGCAGCTTCCATCTGCAACCCACTTAGCAAAAGTTCATGGCACCTCTTTGTTCAAGTGAGGTGCAGGAGAAAGGAGCTGTGCTCACCTGGAAAAGGCGAGAAGAGCAGCAGGAGAAGTGCTGCTAGTTGCCCTTTAGGGAGGGGAGCTCTCAGGAGGCCAGGGCTGTGCATGGAATGCACAGAGTAGGAGTCATTCTGTCACCAGCACAGCTCCTGCTGTGGCAGAAAGGAAGGCATGGAGCAGTGTGCATGTCTGGGGAGCATTCCTGCTCCCCAGGGCACCAGCAGCTCCCCACCAGCCCCTCCCAGGGTGGGCAGTGCTGCAGCAGCTGCTCTGCTGAGCGTTGCCTTGGGCTGCACAGGGCTCTGTTTAAAACATCCCACAGAAACTTCAGCAAAGAAGTGCCTCAAGAAAATCAGAAGGAATGCATTTACACCTTCATAGCAGGAGTATTGCATGGAAGCCAAAGGATGTTTTGTGAGCTGATTCTACCCAAAGTTTTAGGTGTACTGTCCTCTCCAATGGGTAATGGTAAGAGGCATTTTGGAGAAAGGCAGGATACACCACTTCCAGCAAATTGGAGACCTACGGGCTGCATAGATCTGTCCTTGTCACCAGCCAGGTAATTTATCACCAAACAGAGTGTGTGAATCAAGCTGGCTTTATGTCCACCCTTTATTCCTTTCTGCATTTATTCATTGAGCAAATTCATTTCAAGTTTTTCTAGCTGTAGGAAGAAAAAAACAACAATCCAGCAGTGATGGACAGACCATTCCTGTAGATTCTGTTCTGGTAAAATACAAAGAATGACTCATAAAAAGAAGTACTTTACCAGGTTATATCGGGTCAACATTGAGTTTGTTGTACTTTAATCAGATCAGTCACGGTTGTTGTAGGTCTGTGTTTTTAAAGCTTATTTCACTTGTTTTTATTTACCCAACATTCGCTTTTCTAAGGGCATTGGAAACACGGACTATTTCTCTCAGCAGTTTGAAAGTTTGCAATGCAACTGCTACAACACAGAGATCATTTCTGGCAAGGGCTGAGCTGCTCACAGCAGTCAGTGGATGACCTTCCCTGTTGACAGCTGTCAATCACTTTTGGCTGATGGCATTGCCTTGGGATGAATCCCACTTTGTGCCAGGGCCAGGGCTGGTTCCACAGGACAGAAAATAGAGTCAAATAATAAAAATAAAATACTTTCAAATAAGAAAGGCAAATTTGAGGGGAAATAAGTGCTAGCAGTAGTTGAGAGGTCAGAGAATGAAATGGCTGCAGTGGCTGTGTGTGTGTTTGAGGAGCCGCAGTCACACACGCTGCACTCATGGACTTTGCGTCAGCAGCTCTTTGGCAGCGGACCCAGCTCTATCACAGTCAATTCCAGGAACCCTCAACTACTTCTACCTCTGTCTTCTCAGACACTCTTCCCAATCTGTGCCTGCCTGGAAGGCTGTCACATGCCTAAGTCATGTCTGTCACATGCCTAAGTCATGTCTACCAACCTGAAAATGTACTCAAGCTTTTCAGCTAGGGAAGAAATTCCAAGAAGTAGAAAAAGGTGTGAGTGACTAAAGATATGTTTGTGCAGTTACTGTACATGTGAGCTTTGGCTGTATTTGGTTTTGTTATAAGCTTGCAGCATTAGAGGTATTTTTAAAGCTCATTTGGTTCAGCAATAGTTGAGAGTTTCCGCTAATCCTTGCTAAAGCCTTGATTTTTGACACAATGTTTAATCAGCATGTTACTTCTCAGTGCTACCTGCAGCACACAAAAAGTTTAAATGATTAATCAAGTTATTTGAACAGATTTCAACAGGATTAATAATTAACTGGAGTTCGCCAAAATTTTCCAGCTGCGATGCAGACCAAGGCTTTGATTCTACTCAGGACAGCAAGTTAATGTGTAACAAGACAGGTTATCTCATTTGGTCATTTCTTGTGACTTAGGCTTAAATGATGCATAGACAGGCATTTTCATTGCAGCAATAGCCACAGATTTCTGGCAAAAAAAGTGTTTTTCAGACTCAGTACTTTAAATACTTCAATGACTATTTATTCACAAACTTCTTAAAAGAAAGAAGCATCTGAGAAGCAGTAACTGGCTGAGTAACTGTGTGTGTTTGTTAAAATTCCCCTTGGGCTGATAGTCCAAGGATACACTGGCCTGGTAGATGGGGTTTTTTTTTTGCATTCCCCCAGATGCCAGTGAAGTTCAGCTCTGGATCTGAACCTCCCAGCTCAGGTGACACGGAACACTCATTGTTTTGTGCTGGCAGGTGGAGTGTACAAAAAAAAGTCCAAGGTTTGATTTGAAGTACAGTTCTGGACAGAGAAGTAACTGTAAAAAGGTATCTTTTACTCAGTTGACATGCTACCTCCATGTCCTTCAGGCATTTCTGGTCTTACTGATTCAGGACAAGTAGTTACTACTGTCAGGGCTGCAAAATCAGTACCACTGGTGCAAAGAGCTGGATTCTCTCTGCTATGTGTGTTATCAGCAAAAGTCTTTGCTGTTTTGTAGTGCAGATTTTGAATAATTGGATGATGTCCCTCAGGGGAGAGTAAAGCAGCTTGAGTTTTCCAACTGAGGAGAGATTTTTGGTCTCAAAATCACAAATAAAGAAGCAGCTGGATTGTATTTAAACTAAGCCAATCTGACCAGAGTGACTGAGTAAATCTGAAACCCCTCCATGTAATTTTAACATCAGCTCTTTAAGACCCACTTAAGCAAGACAGGCAAACACTGGTTCCTGGCATGCTTTTGTAGGCACTATGTTGCCATTTTTCCTTGACTCATGTTTCTTGCTTCTTTAATGTTGCAGTGATGACTTCCAAGTTGATAAATAAATAAAATCACAAATGACATATTCTTAGGGCTGAGCAATGGAGCATTAAGGTCATAGAAAGAGTGGAGCATGCAATTCTAAAAGATTTTTTTGTGGGATGTGCTGATGATTCTTTAAAACTACTTATTAGAAAAATTATAGGTTGCAAAGCAATAAATCTGATCTTCAAGTGGGGTTTTAATTTTGAAAAAGAACAATGTAAAAATGCCACCTTTGTGCTCAACAGCCCTTTTCTTTTAATGTTTCAGAGATATCTTACATTTACTGCATTGCCAAAGATTATTTTCTTCTGGTTTCTTATTCCAGTTACTTTTTAAGAATCTATGTGACTCCAAGGACCAATGGTTGGACTTTGTTTCCTATTTTGAGTGGGGAACATTGTTATTCCTGCCTTTTAGCTTTTATTTCTGGGGCAAGAGGTGAAAAATATTTAAGTACATTGAAAGTGCTGATGCTTGTCTGGTGGGAATTCCCAAAGGACCAAACCTCTGTAATCCTGTTAGAGTGTCCCTCTGTATTTATGTGTTTAACTCCTTTAGATGTAGTCTCATACCAGTTTGAGTCATTCATGTTGAAGTTTGATTAATGATTAATGATATAAAAGAGAAGCAGTTGCAATAATCAGCACTTGAGTTCCTTGCCCTCCTTCCCATAAGGAAGGGACAAGTGGGGGGGAAGGATCCTGGCTCAGTTCATGCATCCTAAACTGAGCTGTGTTAATTGAACAGGATCTAACATGGGAATCATCAGCATGTCAAAAGCATGACATATGACAGCATTTTTGCAGGGTTTTTCAAAGTCAAGCTGGATGCTGAATCCATGCTTCATCCCAACACATACCTGAGTTCTGGAACCTTCCCTGTAGGGGTTGGGCGGGCAGTGGGAATGCAGCAAAATGCTCTTGGAGAAATGAAATTAATGTGTTCTGTAGCACCCTTGGGCACCTGTTGCATGTGAAATTCAGGCACCTGTTACATTTGAAATTCTAGGAGAAGAATTACGTACTTTTGCATTTCTCCGGGAGCTTTAGTGCTTTTCTGGACTTTAAAAGAAGCCTTTTTTAAACACTTCCATGTTTTGCAGAACAGCTGGAGAGCTACAGAGGATACAGAAAAATAACAATCTGTCTCCCAGACTTTCATGACTAATCTGTTAGTTTACATTTAAAATAACTATAAAAATGACTTGAAGACTAGCGTGTTATTTCTAACTGTTAATGTAGCTTAGCATATGAGCGTACAAAATCAGTAAAAGACCCTCATGAAGAAGTAGTCTCATAATGATAGCATATATCCCCCAGACAGTGGTAAATAAGAGAGGTAACAGAGATAATTTTTCTTCTTCCTTAGGTATAATGCATTAATAAGGTCCCTTCTTATTTCTCCTAGGCACCAGTAACAGATGTGCAGTTTGGCCCTATGAGACTTCACCAAGATCGACTTCAGGTAATACAGCAGTTCAAACTGAAGTCTTGATTTCTAAAATATTGCAGATGTTGGCTTAAAATTTATGACTGGAATTTTTTGGATTATAGAGGTCTTCACTGAGTATTTTGCTCAGGAGATAATGTGCACATAACAGGTTTCCATCATGATATTCTATGTGATATCCTAAAAACCCTACCTGTTTTCTCCAACCATCTCTCAGCTCATAAAAATAGAGCCATCTATTCTTCCTGCTGTCAGTTACCTTGTAATCAATTTAGATTGTGCCTCTTTTTGTATATTACTGGTAGTCAAATTCTTAATCAAAATCTCATCAAACTGATACTAAGCCAACCAAACTTACAATATCATTGCAAAAGATATGAAATTAGCTTGGCAACATATATTTTTTAAATGATTCATTACCAACTGACAATAATTAATCCTCTTTTATCCCTTTATTAATAAAGGGTTTATGTTGTTTGTCCCCTTACTTTGCCTGGGATGGTCATGAGGTTTGGTGATATATGACTCCTTTGGATTTCCTTTGGAAATTCTCCCATATCCCAAGGCACTGAACCATTAATCATGCAAGATGTTCCTCAGTCAGTAATTGCAAAACTCCTCAGTAGAGGCAATCTGAACCTAATAATTTGAAAATGTCTGTCTTAAGAACTGCAGTTCAACATCTTCCTGAGCTATTGTCAGAACAGTAATGTCATCAAAAATCAGATCTTAGGACATTCTTATCCAGGTGTTCCCCTAAACCAGAATAGTCCTTGAGTATTTCTGCCACGTGTATTGTTTTAAAGTTTTCTTCTGCAAAACATTGACACAAAGCACAGTCACATCAGTGAGTCTTCCTTAGCAGGCTTTGTTCATCTTCTGTACTGTATTAAATCCTAGAATTGGAAATACATTTTAAAGGAATTGGGCCGTATCATACCTTTAGTCTATAGGCACTGTGTTGATTTTTAAAAGGCTTAGAGAGATTAGTTACTGGCAATTACATGGCAAGTTAGGACAGAGCAAATAGTGGCTCACAGATCTGACCTCCAGTTCTGGATTTCAGCTATGATAATCTCCTTCTGTGATATAAATCCCATGGCAGTTTTTGTGCAGGAGTCACACAGGGATACATTCCATATACAGAGGTACTGCTTATGATTTCAGGCTGGCATGAGTTCCTTTTGATCAGAATGTCCAGAAACCCCACAGAGTGGGCAGCATCCAGTACTTTGGAGAATTAGGATGAGATGGAAAGGAAAGCAGATTTTTTTTTGTCATGCCATTGAAGCAGCATTAAGTACTGATTCACAAGAGATGAACCTGGGTTTTTTTGTTGTTGAGTTTTTTTGTTTGTTTTCCCCTTTTCTGGAATATGATCCTGGCAAGGAAAAAAAGAAAAAGAAAAAGCTTGCACATGAGAGTGTCAGAGAAGTGGACTCACTGTTTGTTCATGTACATTGTCTGAAACACAGGCACCTTGTCTCAGCTGGTTGCCTAAGCTCCCTTTGTAGATAGTGACAAGAGAGACAGTTCCAAAACTTGTTCTTCCCATGTGGATATCCATGGCTCTGGCAGACTCTTTCACCCACTTGAAACACCTCTGTCCACAGACAACTATAAAAAAACCAGTGCTCTATAGAAAGCAATTCCGTTAAAAACAATGGATCAAAAGTGGCTTTAAAAACATGTTAAGAATGGAGTAAAGTCACAGAATCTACTGGGAGTGTAAGATTTGTGATGATCCACTGTCTGTCTTCACCTCAGGTACTTTTAGTGTTTGCTGAGGAGGATGAGCAGAGTAACGGGTTCCGCTGGGCGTGTGACAAGGCTGGATTTCGATGGAATATTGCCAGGACACCTCAGTCTGCACTAGAATGTTTTCTAGATAAACACCATGACATTATCATTATTGACCATAGACATTCTAAATACTTCGATGCAGAAGCATTATGCAGGTAAGCACAGTTTCAGTGGAATTAATGCTTAACAATGTAGTTAACACATTGTAAAAGTGGGGGGTTTTTTTGCTTTTATATGATGTTATTATAAAATCTATCCAGCATTTATTTTTTTTGTTTTGGTTAGGTGTGCACTGGCAGCATCAAATACTGTTACCTCAGTGCTTTACATCTGATAGCAGCAGCAGCATTTCTGGTTGTGTGTTAGGGTCTCTGAAGTCCCATCTGGCTTGGAGACACAGCGTACAAATTTGTTGCCATAGTGAACTGTTGGGGATTTTTTTGATTTTCTTTTGTTGTTTGGTTGTTTGTTTGGTTTGGTTTTTTTTTTCAAATACCTGGTTCCTTGTTTTCACAATAAATCAACTGCAAAGATAGCATGTGCTGCCAAGCACTTCAATTAATTCATTCACTTCATTAATGTTCTAATTTTTTTGCAATGTCACTTGCTGTTGAATAACTCCCAATGCAAACAGTCAATCTTTGGTGTGCACGTTTCCATATCTACAGCATTCGAAAATGTGTTATGAAGAGTAAAATTGCAAACAGATTGCAAAAATAATTTTAGAAACTGCTGTAAAGTATGAAAAAAAGGAAGAAAGTATTTGCCTTTGTGAGTCTCTCCACGGAGACTTGACAAGCAGCCTTGCTCCAGTGCCTGGGCAGTGAAATCGCCCTTGGGAATGTGTCTAGACTGAATGAGCCTGTGGGATGAGGTGGCAGGGTCAGAATGTGTGCCCTGGGGGATGTGCTGGGGCAAAGGCTTTTCTTGCTGAGCTGAAGAAAGTGGACAAGATCTTTGTCAGGCCAGGACTAGGTAGCAGCGCTGTTCCCCTTGTTCTGTTTTTACCAATCTGTCCCAGAATGCAGTAAAATGCACCTTAAATGAGTGAGACCAAGCCATTCAAACAAGTCTATTATATGATGTTTCAGAGAGGATATTTTTTGCTATTCCCCCACTGAGAGTATTTGAGTTGTAGATTAATCTATGTTCATGAAGTCTCAGATATAATTTATTATCCTTTCTTAGCAGCAGGCTTGGGATTTGACTTTTGTTGTTAAATGATTTAAAAGAGATACTTTAAGAAAAGTGCTGTGTGGATATTCTGGGAAGTCATGTTTTCTGAAATGTGAACTTAAAAAGAATTTAAATGGTTTGCTTTTTATTTAAAGGTCTATCAGAACAATGAAAGCCTCAGAAAACACAGTCATTATTTGTGTAGTACAAAGGTAAATACTCATATCTTTACTTTCACATATGATCAAAACTGTAAATCTTATAAATCTTATCACTGTAAAAGTAAACACTACATTAAAAAACCTGACTTAGAACTTCTTACTGTGCTAATAATAATGTGCTGTACCAGAGTGTTTACTATCCTTGACCATAGGATTGGGACAGAAATCGTTTTTTTAATTTCTGTTTTTTACTAAGGAGTCTCACTTTGAGTTTTGTTTTGGATTCCTCCTACCACTCCCCACCATCACTGCAGGCTTTCAGAGTATGTTTCAAACAACTTCTGCAACATCCTGTACAAAACTCTCTCAAAGATCTGTGTTTTGAACCTCTCTTGATCTGCCTTTCAATATGATTAATCTCAGCAAAAACCAGAGATCAGCTAAGTATGAAAAACGATATAGAACAATTTGTTCAGTACAAAGTATCGTCTGACCACAGAATTTTTAAAAGCAAGAGATTATGACATCTCAGTAAAGCACCACATATACTATTTCCTTCCTCCTTCTTTGAAAACATTACTTATAAAATAATCTAAAAAAAAAAAAAGGTAATTCAGAATATTTAATGAAATAACTGGAAGATAATATCCTCCAAGTATGATTTGGGAATGCCCATTTCTCAGAAAAATTCTGAAAATCAATTCTGAGGTGCTGAAATTTGCCATTAAAAATATACTAACATCCTTGCAAAAAAAAAACCCAAAAAACCCTAATTAAACATTTCAAGGTCCAAAACTTCCTGCATAAATAAAAGCTATTGTGCTATCTTCTAAACATGACCAGCTTCAATCTGCTTGTTGACAGAAACTTCACATAATGGCCTTTCTTCCAGATTCCAGCCATACATTCACGTATGTTGAAGTGTCTTTTAACAGTTAGTATAGCCAGATTATTCAATACTTCATTTGGGAATGTGTCCTAAATGTGACTTACTAGAAGGCAGTGGGTAGGCAATACTAGAAAATCCATCCTCATTCAGGCACCTTGAGTTGCTCATCTAAGGTTTGGTACATTCAGATAGCAAGTAATTTCTTAAAATTTTGGCTGTGCAGACTTTCAAGTGCACTTCTGATTAATGACAGCATAAACAACAAGGATCCAGTACAGAAAAAGACCAATGATCTAGCTCATTAATTAGTTTCCTTGAAGCATTAGAGTTTTTTTAATGTAAGCAGCTCATTACAGGCATGAAGGAAAATAACATTTTGGCTTATCCATGCCAAAGATGAAAGCTTATAAAAAATAAAAAAAAAAAGTTTTATTCCTAGGTCCTGTAAGGATCTAGCAGTATTAGCCTTGGTGTGACATCTGGGGTACAAGTAGATGAATGGATAGTGAAATTTGGTCTGAGTTGGTTACAAAAATAATCTCTGACTTATCCTCCTTGTTTCAAAGGCACACTGATCGTGAAGAGTCGTCAATATTGCCCCTGATCTCCGCTGGCTTCACAAGGGTATGTGCTGGACTCGGCTGGCTTGCTCTGACATTTCAAAATTGTCATGCAAGAAACTCTCCAGAAGTTTGGCTGTCAGTCACCATTTGTGTCAGTGATCCAACCTGTGGATCTTTTTTGTGCTGTTCATTCAGCTATGTCCCAATTCTGAACATTGACATGACACTCTTGGGGGTATAAGCAGTGGATCTGAGACTTTCCTACTTCATACATCTATTTCAGATTAAACACATGATCCTTTCCTTGAAAAGTTGACATTGACAAATTGATTAGTGGCTGTGGCAGAGCCAGAGAGCAGCTTCCAATGAACAATAGAATGTGCTGTGGGAAATTTCTTCTATCAAATGCCAATTCCCATTGTAAACAGGCTTCACACACTGTCAAGTGCTATTAGCTATTGTTTGGAGACACCTGAGAAGTAATACATTGAATCTGTCCCTTGGCAACTGTTCCAGCTGAGCAGAAAATGTGCTTATTAGTGCATCAGTTAAGTGGGTTCCTTATTGCCTTCAGCTGGCAATGGAACAAGAAGGGGCCTGGTTTACAGTGCAATTCCAAATATTTGGTTGCATGCTCACCAGATCTTTGCTGTCCCATCACATTCCATTTGCACCTATCTGCTTATTTCTAGTAAGGTCCCAATCCAGAAAATGGCCTGAAGATAATGGCATTTATATGAACAGAGACATTCCAGGGGGCACATAAGTAATTCAATACAGGTTGTGAATTATTTATGGATCAGAGCTTTGGAAATGGGGCTAATAGCAAAGCATAGAAAAATTTGTTTAGCAGTTTTGATTGTGATGGCTTACCTGTGATAATCAATCTTCCCTCCCAAACTATCTATGTCTGTGGCCATTTAGTGTGAACAAAGATTTAACATTAAGGCTCATATCTGGTAAATATGACATGTTTTTTTTAAGTGAAAGATATGGTGATCATTGCTATAAAAGCTCCAAGATCAATAAAGGTATAATTGACAGGAAACATTGCTTTCATCTGTATAGACAATTTGGTATATTAGCAATTGGAAACTCATAATAATTTCAAATTTAAATTTCTTGAGACCCAACAGTTTTTTCAGTGTTATTTTAAATAAGCACCATGAAAGCTAAAAGATTAAAAAAAAAATTGATCCTGCTGACAATCAAAGAGAATAAACAGGTTGGTTGAGCCTCACTGCCGTGAGGATCTGTCACCTTTTCAAAATGCAGTAACCTGAAAAGTTTTGCTAGTAACAGAAAATAATCTTCTCTCATTGCTCGTGTCCCAGCATGTTCATTTTTGGCATATCTGTTGGGGAGGAAGAAATAGCAAAGTCTTATAGAAATTATTACCTGGCGAAAGATGCTGAAAATATAGAAATTACAAGCGAGACTGAAATGAAGACGAGTTTTGAGATACCAAACCTCAGTTACTGAATAAACTGAAAAACAATGGTATGGCCACCTGTCCTGGTTTAGGGCAATATTTAGGAGGAAACCTCTGGGGGGGTCTCCTCTAGGAAAAGCCGATTCCAACCACCCCTTCCCTCAACAGGTTCGGGAAAAATTTCCTTAGAGTAAAGTGGAAAAAACTATTTATTTAACAAATAGAATATTCTCAAGCATAGAAAATTTGGATAATATGAAAACAATGAAACCTCTCCTTCCTCTGAAGAGATGGTAGATTCAGAGTCCGTCTGGCTCCGGTTCAGTTCTCCAGCGGGGGGGGGGCGATTGCCGGGCCCAGCTGTAGAAATCGGGGGGGGGCCCCAGGGATTTCCCTCATGTCTTGGGCCCACGCGATGCCAGCCAGTCCCAGGAGGAGGGAAAAGAAAAAAATACCCAGCAAAAGAAACAAAGTCTCTCCCTGCAAAAAGCTGAGAAAGATCCGAGGAAACCCTCCACTGTGAGCTCCCAGAGCACCCAGCCAGAGAGAGAGTGAGATATCGCTGTCCTGCCGGAACGCAGCCTCTCAAGGCCTTTCCGGGGGAGTAAAGGTGTAACTCCTGCAGACAAACGGCGCGTGGTTTTTTCTCCGCTTTCACTCTCTCTGTCTCTCTGGGCCC
>JAHLSL010013522.1:344568-366043 GCA_025920805.1 Petroica traversi | reverse complement strand
TTTGCGTGTGGGTGGAAATGAGGGTGACCAACACCACCATTCACCCTCATCCCATATATCAGCACTTCAGTCAGGACATCCTTGGCATCCATGCTGTAGGTACTTGTTAACTGTGGTCTTAGCATAAGCTGGATCTTGGAGTCCATAAGGAATCTGGGATGCACTGCCTCGTTTCTGGCATGTGCTCTGCTTTGGCTCACCCATTCCTGGTGGCAGTGGGTACCTGAGTGAACTCAGGTGTGCTGCACAGGTTGTGTTCACAACTGTAGTTGTGTCACAGTGGCAAGAGAGGAGCCTCTCCCTCCACACTGTTTCACTCTGCATAGACATTCAGGCATGTTCTGCCAGAGAACTTGACTGGGTTCGGGACAGTGTAATAGGGCAAGAGCTTTAAAAGGCACTTTGATCAGCTCTCATCTGCTGAAGCATTGAGGTCAGTGTCACTCAGCTGCTGCCAGGCTTTTCTGAGCTTCAGTTCCTTTAACATACATCTTAGGCAAAACTTTGTGTCATTATGCGATATTTTTTTCACAGATACTCAGACTTGCAGACACAAAGACATGAGGAAAGGATCCCTGGATGTCAGATCCACAACATCACGAGGGAGTGATGGTATGTGAAGCAACTCATCCTGTTGGGTCTGGCTGAGTTGGAGTTGTCATGCAAACCCAATACACAAATTATTACATTTCTTACCTGTTCTCTTGATAAAGATATGAAAATTTTTTTTCTTAATTTTGTTTCCTTTCAC
This sequence comes from Petroica traversi, assembly GCA_025920805.1. NCBI lineage: Eukaryota > Metazoa > Chordata > Aves > Passeriformes > Petroicidae > Petroica > Petroica traversi. The sequence goes on along the minus strand of JAHLSL010013522.1, from coordinate 365,292 downwards.
TGTGTTGTATTTTGCTCTGTTAGATCATCCCAAACCTGATAGATGAGTCACATACTCAAAACTGTTGCTGATACTTACATGCTTTTGTTAAATCATACCTCACAGTCTAGGCAGCATATACTAGTGAAGCGTGTCTGTGGCAGTGAGAATGCAGTCATGCTCCAGTATAGCAAAAATAGCATTGATTCTTCTTCTTTGGAACTGCTCAGCACAATGAGTAACTGTGTCTGCATTTTATAGGTAGCACAGTATTCAGAAAAATCTTATCTTGACCTTTTCTCTGTGGAATTAAAATTTCTAACAGATATAAAACATTTTTTTTTAATTTCCAATAAAAAATAGGCCAGAATATGCTGGTTTTATTTATTTGGCATAGGTACCCACTTCAAAAGAGCTTCACTGATTTACCTCAACTTGGAAGCTGACTCATTGTAACTTGTCATATTGCATCAGGCGCAAGGGTAGATACATCCTGTAATAATCTAAATTCAGTGATTATCTACCTGTGCCTGCCAGTTTATACACACACATTTGTATAGTCTTTTAACTGAGTTTGTAACTGAATATTTTATTTAGTTAAAATAAAAAACCAAAGCCGTGATTTTGCCAGACTGTTACAGCCTCTTGTCTCTAATCAGGGACATCAGTGGTTCAGCCAGCATCTCTTTGCACTTGTGCATTCTGCAGTAGATAGCCTCTGGAAGGCACAGCAGGGTGAGCAGTGCAGGAAGGCCCTCGGGAGTTCCTGGCTGGATGCTCCCTGGGGCTGTTGCTGCGATGGGGGAACAAACTGTGCTCTGTTTTGCACACAGGCAGCTCCCAGCGGCGCCGCTCCTCCATGGCCAGGGTGCACTCCATGACCATCGAGGCACCCATCACCAAGGTAATGTCACAGCTCTGCTGGGCTGGGCTGTGCTGCAGCACTGGGGCACAGGGCTCCAGGACAGCACCAGCCTCTGGTGCAGCTCCTTCCCCTGTTCCACCTGCTCAGTGCTGTGGCTCCAAGAAGCCAGATACTCTGAACAAAGATCTCCCAAACCTGCTTGGTAGAGTGACACCCATGGGGTCAGCCATCACAGGATCCTTTTTAAGAAGGAGAGACTGGAGTTCCTCCTTCTTAACTTATGCATTGTGAACTGCTTTCTGAAACCATTCAAGGATTTGTCAAAAATCAGCTCTGTAACAAATTGCGAGAGGCAAGTGGGAGAAAGTTACATTAAATCCATTCAGAGATATTTTGAGGCTGTGCCTTGGAGGGGAAAGCCATTAATAAGATTGCTGTCTTTAAGGCCACAATCTTATTCTGAGAGTCAGTAGCAAACATCAGTGTTTCAGTAACATCCCTTTCATTTTGACTTTCCCCCATGCAGATTAAAGTTTTAGATCTTGTTATTTTCCTGAGTTTTCCATAGTAATTAATGAGTGTCTGTTTTTTTAAAATCACTTCTAAGTTCACAATGTGTCTAATGCTACATTAGGTAATAAACATCATCAATGCTGCACAAGAGAGCAGTCCCTTGCCAGTTGCAGAAGCTTTAGACCGGGCTTTGGAGATTTTAAGAACCACTGAACTGTACTCTCCACAACTGGGGACAAAAGATGAGGATCCACATACAAGTGACCTTGTTGGAGGGTTAATGACAGTAAGTATTTACTGCCACAAACAGCTCTTGATTAATGTTCTGCTGCCTGATTTTCCCAGTTACTTGATCTGTATCATCTTCCATGTGCTCTGCCTCTACAATGCCAAATTTTCAGGAAAAACTGCACGTGTCTTTTCGTGGACTTCCCCCCACCGCACTTGAATAATGTAGCTCTGAAAATGGGAAGAAAATTGACCAGCTCCTTTAAAACATTAGTTTAGCTAAAAATGGAAAGTAAAACAAACTTTTTGTTTTTCAATGGGATTCGTTTGAGTAAGGTATAGATGGGAGAGGAAGAAAGAAAGAGAACCAGATACTTGAATTTATTAATGAGGATTAGAATGACATATTTTTGTGGGGGCTTTTCAGTCTATCAGAAAAAATGTGTTTTCAAAAGAATGCAAAATACATGTTTTTGTTGCTGTTTCTTGGATTATATTTGTACCTACAGCATGGTACTCAAAGTTGAACAAGGGTCACATAGCAAAGCAAGAACTGAACCCAAACCTTCAGAGCCTGGAGTCTGACCCTCCTGATGGTCAGGATGAAGGTTACCCGTGCCTTAAGGATATGTGTTCTCATTAGTCTGTAGGTTGCATATGAAAGGCTACATCAGGAAAAAAAATTTGCAGTGTGTTGGATGCAAAAAGACTCACAAGATCTGAGCTTTACAGAGATGTGTCTGGACTATTATAATTTCACGTTGGAACTATCACGATACCTTTGCAGTATCTATCAGAATCTTCAAATAGTTTATGTGTATTTTTACCTATAAAAATACCACAGCAAATATCTAATGTAGGAGAAACATATGGGGGACTCCAGGAATTCCAGGAGAAGAGCTGAATGGGTCAAACTGGGTTGTGTTTGCTAACTGAGTAGACAAAATTTATTGTTACCTTAACTATAAAAATATATGGAGGATATTGTTACATCAGATAATCATCAGTCTTAAAGTGAATATTTTCCCCTGCTGAATACCTAAGAATCCATAAACTCGACTGTTTTCTCATTTTTGCGAATTGTTGATTCTTACATGCATTTGTATTCTGATTGTATTTGGTCCACAAACACAAAGATAACAATATTGCAAAATACAAAATCCTTACTAAAAATAAACCCAAGGCTCTTTTACGGAGCAATAAGAAAAGCTAAGGCAATTAATTTCAGAGAATATGGTATGGTATGAGTTTTAAAGTTCTTGGAGAGAAACATTTTTCCATCAAAGGGTCTGCTGAAAACAGAATTATATTGTTCCATTTGTGTTCAGAAGTTATGTCTGAGAAGGGAACAAGAAATACGTTATTGGATTTGAAATCTTAAGCGGGAAGGACATTTGTAGTTTAGAGATAGATTTACCAGATACAGTTACACCTGCTATTTCACCTCTTAAAAAACTAATCTTTGATTCTAAATGATAGGCAGCATCTGGTGACCTAAATATTTGTGTCATAGTAGTTCTATTGAACAGCCACTGTTGTACTCCCTTTCCTTTTAAATCACAAAACTTCAGACTCGTTTACTTACAAATGTGAAAATAAAAATTAGATATAACAGTTCTTTTAAGAGCAGATATTTCTTGTTCAGATACAGGATCCACATTTACTTCTGCTGTACTTGATGTGAATAACATTTTTAGTAAGGTGCATTCAGAAATATATTTTTTAAACTCAGTTTTTTTACATCATGGGCTAAACATGAGCTAATAGCTGTAACCTCAAAAGAGCAAGCAGGATTTGGGCCACAGCATTTAGAATTATAAAACAAAATGTAAATATTAAGTACATAATTCTGTTACTTTTAATCCATCATATCAGTGTTCACATCTAGGCATCATGCCAGAATTAAGCCTAGGAGGCACTGAACTGAAGAATAAACAAGCATATGTTCTGTGTGAGAGAAAGGAAGCCTCAGAGTAATTTGTTCCTCTGCAGTCATGAGATTCTTGTGCTGCTGAGGTGACTGGATCTGCCAATGCCAGGGCAGGAGAGCAGGGCAATGGCTCCATCCACTCCCTCCCACTGCCCACCTTTATTTGTTGGTGGGGGAGTGTGTGGACACACCACATCAGCTCTGTGGCACAGACCCACACCTGGTGTGCATATTGGCCAAAGACACATGTGAGACTGCAATTCCAGGCCTCCATCTGCACCTGAGAAATTTGAGTTTTTACCTATCTGAGTCCATATTGTATCCCCTAGCCTGCAGTTTCTCATCTGTTATGAGCTGTATGTATGTAAATACCCTGCATTTAACTTGCAACTTTTATTTAACAGGATGGTTTACGAAGATTATCAGGGAACGAATACATATTGTCAGCAAAACGTAAGTTTTAATTTGGCAGCTACTGAGATACTAAAACATGTTCAGAAATATAAGAAATGGGGGAAATGTGATTAGATGTTCTTTTTTATGAGCATTTTTTGTGTTTGGGGTTTTTCTTATCTATAAGCATTTTTCTGCAGCATTACTGAGCTTTATAGAAACACAAGTTGCCGGGTGTTGATACAAAAGAGAAGGCATGGTCATTCAGTAAAATTGTATCTCTCTATTAAATATACTACTTAATATACTGTTAATAAATACATTTAGTAATAACTGTATTCCTCAAAAGAAACTCATCAGGTGGCTGGCAGTCTGAGCTCTCCAATCTCCCTCAATGACATCCCTCCACGGATAACACAGGCAATGGAAAATGAAGAACAGTGGGATTTTGATATCTTTGAACTTGAGGCTGCCACCCATAAAAGGTCAGTAAACGCAAGAGCTCATAAACTGAAGTTGCTGAAAAGTGACTTAAATGTCATCCTGTAATCAGATCCTCAAGTTCTCTACCCGTGCTTTTAAAATGGAATTAATTTTATTTTCAATGTCAGATGTTTGAAATTTTCTCATTGACATTTCTAATTGTGTATGCATCTTAAATATCCTCTGTTTCATCATGCTCTATTTCCTGCAAATCCTCAATGGATATAAGTGAAGATTATGTATCTTTGGTATGGTACAATGACAGTACAATGTAGTTTTAAAAACCTTCCTTTACTCAATAATAGAAAAGTTATACAAATCAAAATATTTTCTTGTGGGGATTCAAATAATTATTATGGCAAACTACACACAGAGTCAACATGCTGGTCTTGATTTGATCAGTTGATACAGATCAGGTTTTATTTTCTTTCCATTTGACTGGGTAGGTTTTATTCCTGAACAGTTCCAATACATCTTTTCAGCAGAATTCCCATTGCCTTTCTCTGGGATTAGAGGAGGGTCTATTCTAAAATCTTGGCAGGGTACATTTTATGTATAAGCTTAACTGAAGAATATTTAATGATAAAAAGCAGGGCATACCAGTTTCCATCACAGGAGTTTACAAAAGCAGATCAGCAGTTTTGATAGACTGTACTTCATTAACAGCAAAGGCTCCCCCTAAGACTGTAAATTGATCTGTATGTTTAAATCCTTGGTTTTATTTTCTGATGCTTATCAAAAGTTCCCCTTCTGGGTCTAGTTTCATGTATCATGCTTTGTCTTGGGTAAAAGCTTTTGTGAGACATTAATTTGGAGGCCAGATCCTGTAATGAATTGACTATCCTAAACCCTTTGTCAAAATCCCAGATCTGTAAGAATTTTTACAGGTATTCAAAACCAAAGTCTAAAAAAGATATCAGGCATTTAGTTAAAATATATGCACTTCATTTTTATGCTGTGGTTTTATGAGCCAGAAAGGTGCAAAATCCTCTAGGGTTTTATTCTTCTTTAAAATGATTTTATTTTAAATTAAGGTTGTTACATCCACTTGCTTTAGGTTTTCTTTCTTTGCTGCATTTTGATTTCTAAGGAATAATACAGATAAGTAATTAAAAAGAAAAAATGTAAAAGTACTGTCAGTCTGTGTGATTTACAACATTTAATGGGTACATTGCAGTAACTTAATTAATTATCCCAGCCAACATGCATGAAGTCTCCAGGTAGGTTTCTCTGTTCTTACTGATCTGGAGAGATCACAGAGGCACAGAGGTACTTTGTTGCCTGTACTCTTATTAAAGGTAGTATAATCATGATTGCTTCCTACTGTGTTTAAATAATGGCAGTTCATTTGTTAAGAGAAGTAAAGTGATTTTCAGTGTCTCACAAGTATGAATATATTACTAGTATTGCCTTAAGTCCAAGCAGACATATGGTAATAAAGCCAGGATAATTAATTAAATTTTAGTGCATTACAATTCCCTGACAGAGAAACCTGGAGACACCTTTGTCTAACACTGGGGGGGATTAAGGGAACTTCACTTTATGTATGTTACAATGTAGTATATGACACAGTAATTCTGTAACGAGTCCTTATACATCATTTTATATGTCATTAGCTAAAAATGCTGTGTGGATTCACACTATTTATGCAATATAATATTCTTTCAGCTGCATCCATTTTAAAACTTTCTGTTTATTTTTCTCTACAGGCCTTTGGTTTATCTGGGTCTCAAAATATTTGCTCGCTTTGGAATCTGTGAATTCCTAAACTGTTCAGAATCCACTCTGAGGTCATGGTTACAAGTTATTGAGGCTAACTACCATTCCTCCAACTCCTACCATAATTCTACTCATTCAGCAGATGTACTGCATGCTACTGCCTACTTCTTGTCTAAAGAAAGAGTAAAGGTGAGTCCACATTTATAAGAAACAGTGTGGGAAATATAGATGCAATCAAAGAAGGACATCACCGAAACAGATTCAAAAGCCAAATGTCTCTCTAGTGCCAACCACTTTGGTAACTCTGAGGTCAAAGACTGGGCTGTTTTACATGAATTCTAGGATCTCTCTTACAGTATATGTAGAAGGATGGATACTAATATTACAGAATTGAACAATTCTTGATGGGAGAATAAGAAAACCATTTTTTTCAAGTAAAACTTCTTCATATAGTTAAACATTTCAGATAGGTGTGCTAATTACACAATTACTTTTGTGATGGTACATGCCGAACACAAATTTAATGTGATAAATTACTGTCTCTTATACCTTGTGATGGTCATTTTGCAAAAGACTCCCAGGACAATATAGGCCATAAAATAGGCTGTATCATCCACTGGACAAGATGCCTTGAGGCTTATAGAGACTTGCATTGGCGGAGAGTATTGAAAAAAATTTCTTGTCAGTACCATAACACCCACTGAGGTTTTAGAGCCACTGACAACTAGAATAAATCAAAACAACTTTTGCTCTCACGCACCCAGACTGGAGAAGGGGAGTAAAGCAGTGCTTGGTGTGTGCAGTAGGGTGGTGGGACAAATTTCTGTGTCACAGTCTTGGGTAGAAATTCTGAACTGGCCTGCCTAAGGATAGCGCTGGTGATAGGCACCTGGCTGAGAAATCTGTGACTGTAAACAAGCTTCTGACAGCTCATTAAATTGTAGTAATTCCCTTAACTTGGAGCTGCAGCTCATTAGTGTGCTCTCCAGAGGTTGATTTACAAATGCTATATGCCAAGTGGAGATAGAACATCACTGGATTTTTTCAACCCCTGATTTGCCAGAGGTTTAGCTGGTCTTCCCAAGAATATCTATGAAAAACAGACAAGATCCGGATCCATTTCAATGCCACAGAAGCATGACTGCCTCCTCATTTTCCAGAATGTTATTTCCATTCCTCTGTAGGCATAGGAAGAGAAAAACATGTTGCAGCAGCAGGAGGAGAATCAAAGTTCAAAATTCTGTCTATCTTTTCAAAGTTACAGCCCAGCTGCTTCTGTGTTGCCCAGAGTTCAACTTAATCTAAACAAAGAAAGCACAATTCTGCCACTGAAATTCATGCTGAGGATTTTTTTTTGGTAATTTGAACTCTGTTCAACTTGCCTAGGAAAATTTTCTGGCTCCCAAATTGAAGCCATATTCTCATAAATCATTTCCACTGCTGTGCCATGGGAGTTAAGATAAAAAGTTAGAATCCTTGACTTGATGTTGGGTGTAAAAGTACTGTAAATCCCTGTGAAATAAGTGTCAGGTAGACTGCTGTGGTCCTGCAGGTCAGGAATTCTCCTGTTTCTGGCCATTTCCCATCTGCACAGGTCTTTCTCAGCCAGACTGAATGCTGCTCAGTGTGTCCCTCTGAGGAGAGCCTGTTCTCAAATCCCTCTCTCCTAACTTCATACCACAAAAATAGAATCCCATGAGCAGCAGCTGAAAGAAAGAAGGGAGAAGCTAACACACAGCAGAGAGTATTTCAGACAATGCTAACTATGAACTAGAGCAGAAAGAATTATTTGTCTTCTCTTATTCTCCGCAAGACTCTCTTGACAGTCCTCAATGAATAATATCCCTGCTCCTACAAAGTGAAGTCATTGCATAATTTCAGGAGGTGTAAAAGAAGGGTAGGGTTTGTCTTTTCACCTACCAAGTGTAACTATTCTGAATGGTAGTAGAGGGCCCATAGAGAACTTGGACCTCAAATTAAAGCTAATTGGAATGAAAATTATCTGCCCTGCTCCCAGATTCAAATGGGAATATTTCTGCTTGTGTTTCTTTCATTTTATTAAAATTTTTAATATAATAGTTTTGTATCTGTGGTCCTTCACAAATGCCAGTATAAACACAGCAAAAAGGCTGGTTTCCAAATGTATACAAAATATTTCTGAGATGCTTAGTTCTTCTTCTCCTTTATGCTATTAATAAAGTATTAAAACTTAAGTGTAAAATCTTAGAGTCAATAGTTTTGTATTTCATGACAGGGTAGATAAAAATAGACATAAAGCAATGCCTATTGCAAGTAGACATAGAGCATGGAGGGCAGCATGCTACCAGAATCAGAATGTGATATAGAAAGCACAGAACATGTGTCATGTAATTTATCCATGGATGCAAAGCATCAAATATTCTCCACAGAATTAGCATTAACTGTAACCATAGTTACATAGTTTATTAAAAAACTGGATGTATGGATAACATTCCTTTCAAATTGTAAACCTAGCCAGCACGTAAATGGAACATGATTAGGAGACATTAAATTGCCAAAGGAAATTAAAGAATCTAGTGGTAATAGAATAATTTTTAGCAGTATTGGTCTTTTTTCCAAGCCAAGTACCTTAACTCCAAGTGAAGGTGGTTTCAGTGTTGCTATAAAACACAAACTAATTTATTACTTTACATTTGTTTAATTTGATGTGCTGTGACAAAGGTGTGGTTAAAGGAAAATTTAAGAGGTACAAAATGGCCAAAAAAGTCACGCAATGTTCAGTGAAGCTTATAATGAATTTTCCATTGCTCTGTGTAGAACATCTGACCCTTACTGATCTCCAGAGTTTTGGCTTTTATTCCTCAGCAACTTGGCTTAATCTTATGGACAGAATAGGGTTTCTAATGAGTCTGCCAGGAAAACTAAGCACCCTTCTATTTTCAGCAAACTCTGGATCCGATTGATGAGGTTGCCGCGCTCATTGCTGCCACAGTCCATGATGTGGATCACCCAGGAAGAACAAATTCTTTCCTGTGCAATGCTGGCAGCGAGCTGGCAATTCTCTACAACGACACGGCAGTGCTGGAGAGCCATCATGCTGCCCTGGCTTTCCAGCTCACCACCCGGGATGGCAAATGCAATATATTTAAAAATATGGAGAGGTAAGCTGAGCCCCCAGGGTCCTTCTCTGCCCACTAACATCTCTCACTCCCTTCTGTGGAACATAAGGCAAACAAGCATCCTAGAGGGAGGGCAGTGCCTGGTGGATAACTGTCCATGGCCCTTGTGAAACTTGCTTCTAAAACAGTAGAGTGCTTCTCCCTCTCCTGAAAAGACTTCTGAGTAATTAATTCCCCAGTGTCAGTTTCTCCTGTCCATAAAAAGGCAGACCCTATCTAAGGAACTTAGTGTAAATCTCAATGTGAGCAAGTCTAGAAGAGTTATTTTGTATCATTGAATGTAGAGAACAAGCTATGGCTAGGTTTGCCAGGTAGAACAAATAGAGAAGGAGCCACAGAGCATCAGTCAAAAATTAAATACCTTGTTGCAGTGGCCAGGATAATGAAGGACCCATTGCTCTTGCAGCCTCAGAGAAGCATTTAGAGCAAGGATTTGACCATTGCCTTGGTCCTCTCAAGATACAGCAGAAGAATATTGCTGAAAACTTGACTAGAGAGTGAGCCAATGCTGAGTGTCTGTGCTAAAAGCCTTGGGAACATGCAGGTGTGGCATGTCCTAGCAGCCTCCTAAGCAGTTGCTGCCTCTGCTTCTGCCCAGCTCTGGCACTGCTTATGCCCAGCTCTGGCACTGTTTCTCCTGGAAATCCATTCATGCCTGGAGCACATATGTCTCTATACACCAAAGGTACTCCATCTAACACATATGCAGCTGCCCAAGCCTTTATTGCTGCTCTTTCTTCCCCTAGCACCAATCTCAAACAGGAATAGTCTGTTGCATTTTTGTTAGACTTGTTTTAGCAACAAGCCCTTTGTGACCCAGCCAGCATTCTTAATTGTTTCCTTCTTTAAACAGGAATGAGTATCGGACCCTTCGCCAAGTCATTATTGACATGGTCTTAGCAACAGAAATGACTAAGCACTTTGAGCATGTCAACAAGTTTGTCAACAGCATTAATAAACCCCTGGCAGCACTAGAAGAAAATGGGGTAAGCAACACTGCAAGTCCTACTTAAAATGCCTAGGCAGGGACTGGGAACCCTTGGCAGTGGGAAATGCCCTCATGGTGTTCTGAGAAAGTTTATCAGAAACTTTGGACAGAGGCTGGAGATTTATCCTTCACCTCTGGGTTTGAATCCCCTTCTGCTTAACATGGTTGTCACTCATTTTGAGGCTTGGATCCTGTTGATATCACAATGATGTTGTACTTGGAACCACAGCCCTGGGCTGTATGTTTTCATGTAAAAATGTCATTTTGATTAACCCAGTCACTCCCATGGACAGAGTGGCATGACTGGGCATTGTTGTTGGTTGTTTCTGCAAAGGAGACAAGGTTTACTTCAAAATAGAAGCTGAATTACAGCCTCCCAAGGGGAAATGCTGGGAGTGCAGCACAAGGGCAGGTCTGTGGGCTGGCATGTGGTGCATTCTCTGGGAGTAAGGGCCCTCAGCCTCCAGTGCTGCCTGGCAGCATTCATGGGGTTTCTGTCTGTTTTCTTTTTTGATCTTTAAAATAGATGATGGTGACATTATGTATTATATAGACATAATCAATAGCCATCTGGAAGCCCATGGACACAAAGAAATCGCCTGTTAAGAACTCTTTCTGAAAAACTGTCACGAATAGGTTTAGGAGTTAAATAAGTCCTTGCCTACTGCCCAGGCCTCTGGCAGCAGGTAGTAACCTTATTGAGATGACCAGCACCTCAAAACCCCCTCCCATTCGTAAGTTCTTTTAATAATGACTGATTCTGTCTATTATAGAACAAATTATTTATTAATAGATGGGAAAACTATTGACTATAAGACTTAAAACAAAACTAATACTACACAGGTATAAAAACAAAAAGGAAAAGCTACTAGTAGATTTTATACAGTGCACGATAAGGTACCTTTGAGTTACAGCCAGTGAAGAAATAGTATAAGCTTAGGATTCAATGCATCTTACCATCCAATCGTTGGTGCAGCACACATCGAGACCCTTTCTCTCCATCTCCGGAGAAGTAACCGCGAGCCTGGTCCAGGCCTCGGGGAGAAGTCCCTTACACATGGTGTGTGTGTGTGTAAGCTTCTGCTTCAGGGATAACTCGTGTGCCTTTTATAGAGTAAAATGGTGTCTCTCAGTCATCAATTTTTCCATTTATCTCTTCCTACATCTCTTCTCCAGACTAGGATGTTTATTCTTAAGGCCTGAGCCTCTTGATGCCAGAGATGACTCCTGCTGAGTCCTTCAACCCCTGGGTTATCTCTGATATACCCATTATATCTGGTTTGCGGGGGGGGAGAGGGGGGGGGGAGGGTAACCACTGCCACACAATAACCACACCAGTTTCAATAACTACTTCAACCAGCGGTTTGGTTGCCGTTAAGAGCAGCGTGTAATTTTGTTGGGATGATTTTTTTCAAAGAGAAGACTTGCAGAAATGGTTATGATAAAGTTTGTATTGGTGGCAATGTCATGTAGGAGCCGTAATGGTTTTCTGTATTTTCTTACCATGTTCTTTAGAAAGCCACATTTATGACTGTTGTGTGTAATGGGGGAAGGCAGTCTTTTTATTATCTTAGAGTGGGAGAGAAACACCTTTTCCCATGAGAAGCAGCCTGGAGCTTAATTAGAGAATTGTACTTTTGTCCACAGGAGTATAGGCTAGAATTAGCTTTGTTCTTGGCACCTGGCAATGCTAATGGGAACTCTGTGAATGTGAAGCCAAAGTCCCAGTAGGACACTGGTTGTACTGAATAAATGAGAAGAAAGGGTCTTAAGTTCCCAGCTGGACAGCTTCTCTGGATGAGCATAGCAGCATCAGTGCAGGAGCAGAACAAGGGAGCTGCTGCTGCTGCTGCTGGGTGTAGTGCACTGCACTGGCCCTGTGGAGCCCTCTGGGGTTCCTGGTCCTGCTGAAGGGCTCTGCACTGGCCTGGCTGAGTGTGCAGGGCCACTCTTCTCAGCCCCAAGGGTTGGGATGCAGCAGTTGTTTGAACAGCAGCATCCATCCAAAGAGCCAAAGTCTTCTTCTTGCCTATCACAGAGAGCTGAACAGCTGGTGCTGCTGAAGAACAGGGCTTGGACCTGGACAATCAGAGAGTAAAAACACATACAGGGATATAGAAAAATGAAACAAAAGTTTAGTTCTACCCTTAAACCCCAAAGACTGCAGGGAAATAATCTGCCCCACAAGGCATTTGTGATTCACACCAAATTGTGCCCAAGGATGGGAAGAAAGACCAAGAATATATAATTTCTATTGTAAACGAGAAGCAAAATGTTTCCCTTCTTTCAGCTGGGAGTTTCTATTCAGCAAGTTCCTGTTAAAAGACCTGTAATGTGTGAGTGGGTAAAGCAAATTATTTACTGTGCTGAGCAGAATGACACTGTCAGCCCCTCTTTCAAGTATGTTGTCCCTCTGGCTGCAGCAGCAGTGGTGTTTTCTGGCCTGGTATCCAGTCGTGGTGGTGACTCAGTGTAGTATTTGCAGGCTGATCCTGTTCCAAATGGGACAGTTCCACTTCATTCTTTTATTTATTATTTTTACACAGATTTGTTCAAAGAGCCATGCTGAGAAGCTGCTCTGTTTGTTTCCTTTCTGCTTTTGTTTCATAAACTGAAAAAAATACTTTCTATCTCCAGTATCTTTTATCCTCCCATTTCCCCTCATGATGTCACCTAAGCTGTGACAGGAAGCCACCATCTGACATGCAGAGACACCCCTGCACTCTGAGCGGGATGCTGGGACTAAGCACAGTTAACACATTTTATTCCCAAGACATCTGCATCCAGCAAGTAGAACTGTGCCTTTGGTTTGAACAGATCCAGAGGTAAAAATCCTTTCTTGATTCCTGGTGGTTTACCTGCTAGGATATTCTCTACTATCCTTTATTGAACAATCTCTAATTTTCCATACCTTATTTCCATGCTTGTGTTTCTGGAGTTTCCATCACTTTATGTTGGCTTTCTCATATGTAATTCTTCTATGTGTTCGGAGGTGTATAACATCTCACTTTGTTTCTTCTGCTTTCCCTTCCACATACCTAAAACTTAGGGAAAATAATTGGTTTGGGCATCTCATTTTGGTGAGAACTGTGGAGCTGGTATTTCTGAGTCATTTCTATGCTACCAAATAATTTTTTTATTGTCAATTTCTTCCTTTAAGAAGCATTTTCTTCCCCACAAGAATTTTCTTCTGAAAAATGTCATGGTTATTCTGACCTAATAAAAGGTCAGAATGTCGGGAACGACGGGAGACAAGCACATCCGATGATGATCAACAAGTCTCAGTTTATTTCAACAACTCTGTTCTTTATATAGATACAATAATGAGGCTCATACATATTGCAAGGCTAAGCTCATCATTGGTCTCTTAGCTAAAAGTCATCTCCGCCTATTCGTATGTTATTGCAGTCTGCAGGTGTTGAGTTCTCTCATTCTCCCCCACATCCTGTTTTCGCTCTGTGCAGGGATACAGTGTCCTTGCACTTATCACTTAACTAGCTGAATTCCATTATGGCCGTGTTCTGCTAGCCAGCTTCCCACGCAACTCTCCACAGTCAGAATGTTTCTCCTGCTTTATATCTCCCTCTTTGTACAAAACACTGCAGGAACTTGTAGCACATCATTATTATCATTATTGTTCGTTACTTCTTCCCTGCTCTGACTGTAGAACAAAACCTTGTTAAGTGCCAGACTAGTTTTGTATGTTCCTTGCTTCAAAGAGTTTCTATTCTGAGTAGTCAGCATTGTAAATTCCTGTACCTATCCATCCTTAAACAGTCCGGCAACAAGGGAAGGGAATGAGGAACGTGCCTGGGAGGCAATGTGGGATCCGACTCTGCATAGTAGCAGAATGATTGATACACTGATGGGGTTTGTGTGCCAAGGGTGACTCTGCATCTCGGGTCAGTCCCTCTTTTTAAGCCAACTATTCCACTCTTAATGTGCAAGTCCATTAATCCTTAAGTTTCAGCAGAGAGTTACATTTTTTCTGCCTACACGGTCCTCATCACTGTGTCTGTAGTGATGAATTGATCCTCTCCGCAGTTTGGAGAAGGCAGATAAGGCATAGAGGGATTAGATGACTTGCCCAAAGATGCCCAAGAGATCTGTCACAAAGACAGTGACTGAATCCAAAAATTGGAGTTCAGTGCTAGTTCAGAGCTGTGGCTTACTTTCATAATCCACCTATAAATTCAGTTAGACATCAAATCTGGTAGCCAGTATCAGGACTGATCCCTGTAGGATATACTGAAAGCATTCCCTAGACACAAAAGCTTTTGAGTTAGTGCATGGCGACCTTGCTAATGGATTGTTTTTAATTCTTAAATGTTACAGAATAATGGTGATGGAGAGTCAATCAAAACTGTTCTCAGGTCTCCTGAAAACCGTATCCTTATCAAGCGCATGTTGATAAAGTGTGCTGACATTTCCAATCCATGCAGACCCAGAGAGCAGTGTATAGAGTGGGCCGGACGCATCTCTGAGGAGTACTTTGCACAGGTAAGGCAGCTAAAACAGGCTGCTGAAACTGCAGGTGAGCAACTCTAAAAGGAAGGAGAAGGATGCCAGTGTCACAGAGTATCTCAGGCTGCATTGTATAATGTGAAAAATAACAACCTTTTTATTTAAAATGATGGGTACTGCTAATGTCGATACATGACTAGATGCCTTTAAAAAGATGAAAGTTGGCAACTTCTATTGTGCAGCTTCTGAAAAATTTGAGTTATCCAGTTGTTCAGTTTGGAGCTGGGCTTTTTGAACCTTGCCTGCAAATGCACTCCCATCACATGAGACAGAGTAAGGATGCCTTCTATGCCCACATGCTGGCTTTGCCTCGGGAGTAGGATCATCAGGTTCTAGTGTTTGGATGGAAACAGCACTCCCTCCAAGAAATACTGTAAGCCCTTAGCACACTGTGCTGAGGAAGAGTTTTGGGAAGATGTGGAAAAAGAGATGGCAGTCATTATTACAGATGATAGACCAAACACTGCAGTTGGAACTTCCACCCCAAGCAAGGGGCAAGGGGATACAAAAGGTATTTTGCCATCTCTGAGTGGGACAGATCATCACTTTCATCAGAAAATTAAAATGGTTGAGCAGCTTTTAGGTCCAAAGCAGTCATAACTTGGTAATATGGGGAGTTACTTAGGGTCAGCTTGTGTGCACATACAGAAGGTAAATGAATCTCTTTGTGGGAAACACTGGAAGGCACTATTTATCTGCTGTTTTGCTGAAACTGAACAACTAGGTGCTTAAGATTGAGTTGCTGCTGCTTCAGATTTGTTCAGGTTCCTCCTTTGATTCAGCAGATGCACACTCTAGTCAGTGCCAAACAATCTGCTGCTAAAAGAAGCCCATTAACAGAATGCGTCTTAGATGAATAATCGCAAATGTTTTTTTGCAGACTGATGAAGAAAGGAGGCAAGGTTTACCTGTTGTGATGCCAGTTTTTGACAGAAATACTTGCAGCATCCCCAAATCCCAATTATCATTCATTGATTACTTCATTATTGATATGTTTGATGCCTGGGATGGTAAGCAAAACTCTGCTGTTTCCTGATGTGAACATTTTGTGAACATTTGAAACTGCTGTGATATAAAATTTCTTTTTTATGGCTTCTAAATAAAGGGAGAGAAAATGGAAGGTTCCTGCAGTTCAAGTAAGATTAATAACTTCATTATTGTTTATAAGTATTGCTACAAGCAATTCTCATGGTTTCTCTTTAGTATACTAGATTCAGGAAATCTTTAACTTTTTAAACTTGCTTGTGTGTAAAGGGAGAACAGAACACATTCTCTTTGATAGCTCTTTGAGTATGGTCATTTTGTCCATGTTAATATTGGTTATTCTTCAAGGCAAATTTCTACAGTCTGGAAACTGCTTGGGGGAGCAGCTGTTTCCTTCCAAGTGCTGCCTCTGTGGTAAAAATGGTCAGAAATGTGACTCTCCTGAATGCCAGATTATGACATGTGACTGAGGTTTGATGGGGCAGCATAATTACAGCCATAATTAGCTATGTCCCTCCTGGAAAACTGTGTTCCTTTGCTGGGATTTGCAATACCAGAATTAAGTAGATTTACAGAACAGTTCTCAGTGGCCTTAGTGCTACACAAGTGCTGAGGGCTATCCAGCCAAACCATTTCAAGCATCAGTATGACAGATTTAAGTTTTTCTACTTAACACAGTTGCCCAGACATTTCAAGTGATACTTAAACAGACAGAATCTGACTATTTCACTTCTGCAAACTCAATGCTCTCTGCCCTTTCTTCCCTAGCATTTGCAGACCTGCCAAATCTGATGGAGCATCTGAATAATAACATTAAATACTGGAAAGGACTAGATGGGAGGAACCTGCGAGTCATTCGACCACCTCCAGAACAGCAGTTAGACCATGGTGTCCTTCACTAGCCAGATGCATATTTATTCAAGCTCACTTTTATCCATGCGAATTCAGATTTGTTTTGGTCTCTTCAGTATTACAGTAAAGCTAGCCCATGCACTTGGGGAACTCTCACATTCAAGAGAACACGAGGTCAGCAGTTGACTTCCACAAAGCTCCATGTGTGGACTCGGATGAAATAAGCCCACCAAGTGGAATTACACTGGATTGCTGCAGTACTTGTACTGAAGAGGGTTTATTAGTGAACATACTTCTGCGATATCTTCATACTAGCATGTGAAGCTGGAAGACCTTGAAGAGAATCCTCATAAAAAGGACATTCACTAGAAGTTTATCTATTAGTAGAGACTCACAGCTTTTATGAGAAAGCTTCATGTTTTTTATAAGAACTTAAGACAGTTATGTAGAACAATCAGACATTTAAAATGCAACTGTCTATGAAAGAATTTTTGATCTATGAAAAATAGATGTACTGTATTTTTTCACATCACAGAAGGTGCAATCATTCACTTCTGAGCACTACTGAAAGTGAGTTCTCCTTAAGAAATTTAGTAGCAAATGTAAAAAATAACACAAGAATTTTTGAGGTTGATCATTAGCATCTATGATTAAAATGTTATGTTTTATTTATTTTGTTAGATGTTCAATATTTTCTATGAATTTATAAATACTTAAAAGCCAAAGCCAACTTTAGATGCATTATAAATTTACATGATTGATACTCATTAATATACATTTAATTGATGTACAGACCTTTTATTTTCATAATGCAAATACAAAATATTATACAATTATACATTTTTATTGCACTGTAAGGATAGATGTGTATGTTTAAATATTGTCTGATTTATGTCAATTAAAATAAGTTTTATTAAAAAGGTCTCAGTTGAGAATAGTGGAGTAAACAAGAACTGTATACTGTCTGAGCACCAGAACTGCAGTAGTTCTCTCACAAACCAGTGAGGACCACCTAATCTTCTCTTGGCTACAAAAATAGTAATGTGTTGGAACTGTTTGTTTTCTCCCATGACATTTTATGACTGAATTCCCTGTTAAAGTCTGCCTAATTTTATATAGTATTTCTACAAAGCATTCCACAGCATATATGAAGAGGTGATACTAAGCATCTAATGAATTTCAACATTTTATAGACAATGTATTTTCCTCTGCCGTAAAAGAAAAAGAACATAAAACCACCAACGAAAACCTTTAACTCAAGAAGTTTGTAAAGGCTGTGTACCTTCACAATTTGAATGAAACCTTCATAGCAACTACCAGAAAATAATAAAATGTATATTTTAAGAAGTGTCAAGTCCTACCCATTTCATTTGAGATGTATATTCACTTTGTAGTTTGCAGACTAACAAACACATGAAATTCTTTTTAGAATAACTAAGATACTTTTTTGTCTGGGGAAGGGAAATGTTGAGGGGGTTGAACTGGCATAAAGGTGATGAAAGGTGGTATGCAGCTGGCCCCCATGTTTGTGGCTTGCCCTTGGCAAGCCCATCAGACCCTTGTGTGCCCTTGGACAAGTCTCGTCACGGCTCCAAGCAGTGTCAGGCTGTGTTCCACTTAAGGACTCGAGGAGTATCCTGTCAGCCTTCCCAGTCGACAGAAAGCATCCCAAGGCACTGAAAGAATTGCTGACTATTGTTACTGCAGAAGCAATTGACTTTAGAGACGTTTTGAACCATACCTGAAGAAGCAGAAGCCAGGGAGAGGTGGATGATGGAGCAGTTCAGGGACTGCAGCAGTAGCAGCCTGAAGGTAAGAAAGGAAGAGGTGACCTCTCCATGGGTTACCTGCTTCTGTGTTTCTCCTTCCTCTCCAAGCCAGTGAGAATGATGGGCTATCGCAATTTGTTCCTGTTAGTGTCACACCTTTCTGCCCTTACCCTGCTTGTGTTCTCTCTTTCCCCACTCAGAATTCAGTTATGTGCTGTTGGGGCAGGGAATTTGCTTTGGTAATTTCATTTAGTTCATTGCTGTGTGTATATTGCCTAAGCCAGGAGGCTCAGATCCTGTGAGGAGTGCTCACTGACAGTGGAAGGACAGAGGCTTCTCTGGTCAGTCTTCCAAAGGTTTTACAATTAATGCTGAAGGAGCAGATATATTTCCATTGAAGGCTCAATAAAACAAGTATCCTATTTTCACAGGGAACATGCAAGAAGGAGAGCTGGCTGACAGTTTCCTGGCAGTGTTCCACTGTATTTCCCTATGCTGCATCTATTGTAACCAGCTGTAATTTGCTAGCTGCTATAAATCTCTTCTGTTCCTTGCAGGCTCCTGTGTCTCCTATAGAGGGAAACTGCATCACACCATCAGTACCCCCTCTGCTTATCTGCTGCAACGAGGATGGGAGAGGAAGTGTGGGCATGAGCATGTGGGCCCAGAGACTCTGCAGGTAAAAATCATAGAATCATGGAATCATTTAGGCTGGAAAAGACCTTTAAGATTATGGAGTCCAGTTCCTCCAGGACTGCCAAATCCACCACTAAACCATGTCCCCAAGTGCCACATCTACACAGGTTTTAAATCCCTTCAAGTATGGTGACTCCACCACTGCCCTGGGCACCTTGTTCCAATGCTTGATAACCCTTCACATGAAAAAAAATTTCCTAATATTCAATCTAAACTTCCCCTGGTGCAACTTGAGGCCATTTCCTCTTGTCCTATTGCTTGTTTCTTGGAAGGAGAGACTGACTCCTACCTGGCTACAGTGTCCTTTCAGGCAGTTCTAGACAGTGATAAGGTCACCCCGAGCCTCCTTCTCTCCAGGCTGAACACCCCTGGCTCCCTCAGCAGCTCCTTGTAACACTTGTGCTCCAGACTCTTCCCCAGCTCAGTTGCCCTTCTCTGGACACGCTCCAGCACCTCAATGTCTGTCCTGAACTGAGGAGCCCAGAACTGGACACAGGATTCAAGGAGTGGCTTCAGCAGGGCTGAGTACAGTGGGTGGCCACTGGCCTGGCTCTGCTGGCCACACTGTTCCTGACACAGGCCCGCTGCCATTGGCATTCTTGGCCCTCACTGGCTCTCGTTCAGCTGCTGCTGACCAGCACCCCAGCTCCTTTCCCGACGGGCATTTTCCAGCCCCTCTGCCCCAGCCTCTAACGCTCTGTGGGGTTGTGACCCAAGGGCAGCACCCGGCCCTCGGCCTTGTTGAACCTTCCACCACTGACCGCATTCCATGGATCCAGCCTGTCCAGATCCCCCTACAGAGCTTTCCTACCTTGCAGCAGAGCAACACTCCCATCCAACTTGGTGTCATCCACAAACTGACTGAGGATGCATCTGATTCCCTCATCCGCATCCTCAATAAAGATATTAAACAGAACTGCCCAGAAAAGATATTTCTTCATAAGCATAGTTAATATTCTGGATTATATTAATAAATGGTAAAAAGCAGTTAACTTAATCTGCTATAAAAATGTCTGATGCATCATCATTGAAAATATGTGATCAATTTGATTAATTCCCTGAAATTCACACTGCACCTTTATTTCCAGTACTTGGACTGTAAAGCTGTGCTAATTAACCCTCCCTCTCAGCCAGATTTATGCCCATATTGGTGTACAACAATTTCACTTAACATAAAACACTGATTTTCAGCCGCTGCAGCTTTGTTCACTCTCCTGTCCATCTAAATTTGCCAAGGACAGATTATAATTAAAATCTGGAACCATTATGCCTGATTGTCACTTTCTTCTCACCGAGCTTTTCTCTCCAAGCCACACCTCTGAAGCTTCCTGTGCACTGTGAGGCTGTGCCCACAGTCTGGGGGTGATTCCAGGCTGCTGCCCATGCAGTGTGAAGGGCCTTACTATGGAGTAGTAACAGCTCTAACCTGATATACCCTGCTCCAGGATGTAGATGTCTGTCCTGGTTTAGGGCAAATATTTAGGAGGAAAGCTCTGGGGGGGTCTCCTCTAGGAAGAGTCGATTCCAATCACCCCTCCCCCTACAGGTCCGGGTCCTGCTTTCCACTTCCGTTTCATCCCCACAATACGACAGGAGCCATCAGTAAAAAGAGCTCAGCGTGCGTCTTCTGCTGGCAGTTGATT